>CM032888.1:33309262-33361762 GCA_019176425.1 Megalops atlanticus
GTCAGAGCCTTTGTATAAGGGCATCTGGGGAGAGTGTAGCTGGAGCCATAAACTAATCTTCAGTTTTAAAAGCCCAGTTTACTGAAGACACAGTAGAAAGAGGAACAAGGATACCAGACATCACTGATATCACTTGTTTAATGAATGTGAATGTTGTATCCCTTTCAAGATCCACAGCCAAAAATTGTTTCTTATCTGTTCCTGTGTATGTGTGTTAGAATTGTTCCATATGTTACTGTCCCATATCTTGTTAAAAAATGCCTCATGACAGTATGAAAATAAAGTGATTTTTTTATTTGATCTGTATTGATGTGGTCTTATTTGATTGGTCTCTCTTTTATTTCAAGTAAAAACAGGAACAGGAGTCACCTGCTCTGTCAGCAAGTCTTCCTGCATTGAAAGCATGTGTCAGTGTCAGTTCCAGTTTCACATTGTTTCAGTTTCCTCCCCAGTAGTCATGGGAACAGGCCCCTCCCTCTAACTGTGCTCTGTCTAATGCCCCCCCAGCACAGAGCAGCAGCACAGCAGACGGGTTTTAAAGTGTCTCTGTTCTCAGTCAGTGCAGAATCCAGCATGGCCCACACAGCCTGACCATGACTTCCTTTCCCTCAGATTCCCACACGGACTCGAGCGCTTTCACTGTCCAAAGAAACAGCCCTTTCACAAACCCACACTCTCACACACCAAACTCTCTCTCTGCTGCTCAGTCTCCTCTTTTTTGAAACACGCCCCACTGATCACCACAGAACCCACAGCTGCACTCATCAGCACTTCCCAGGTGTGTCTCATGATCACAGGTAGGTCTGACCCCTCCTCCTTCTCACACGGCTCTGCCCTGATCCTCAGCCAGTGACACACGCACTGATGTAATGATCAGCATGCATTTCAGCCAATCCAGATGCTAGTAAGATCAGTGCATCTGTGCAGTTCCTTCTAACAACTGATTCCAGTCTACAGTGTTTGATAAAGATACAAGATTCTATGACTTCTGTACAGTAGTCTATATGAAAGTGGTGATAATTCATGTATTTTAAATGTATGGCACATATTTCTATCACATTGAATGTATACAATTTTGTTATATTCCAACTATCAGCTAGAGCTCTTCATGTGAGTGAATGGATACATGTTACACTGATGTAAGAAGCTGATTGCTCTGCTGAGAGCTCTGATAATTATTAGCTCTGATAACTAAGGACACAAAATTCATGTAGGAAAGCTTGTGAATCAATGATTTATATAACATGAACAAAAACCTAGAAAAAATCAAGAAGAGAACAGTCCAATAAAATCATATGACTTCAGATCAATTCAAAATATCTTTATTTTCACAGTGGGGAACTTCCTTTAGATGAATGGTACAGGAGCCACAGACATGTCAGACAGTAACAACACACAACATGAAAATTTCAGTGTGCACATGAACAGCTACAAATAAAAACAATAAATGATGAAAATACAGACCATGACAGCATAGAGTATTTATTTACTACATGATGTTTGAGCAGAGACTGGTGCTCTTTCTCATGTCCCCATCCACACTGATCTGCAGCTACATTCAAAACGCAGGGACTCCATGTTTGACTACAGATGCTAATGTCCACAGGCAAGGAGCCCTGTCTTTTCCTGCTCCTGCGAACTACAAACTGTGTAAACTTGCACATGGAGTGCGTTCAACATACACACTGCTGTAAACACCCCTGTGAGTGCACTGGGGGGTCTTACACTCATTTCTGCTGTGTGCTTTTCTCCTCTTTTCCTCCTCTTTCACCGATAATGAGGGAATCAGGTCTCTCAGTCATAGGTCTGATATCTCACTTGAGAGTACAGCATATCTCTCTCCATCTCTCTCTTCTGTCTTTGGTTTTGCCTTTTCTTGTCAGAGAAACTCAGGGCAGCGTAATTCAGCATTTCTGCATCACAGTTCTGTTGGGGAGACAGTAGAATGAATTAATAAAAACTCCTAATTGTTTGGATACACTGGTAAACCTGAAATATTTAACTCAAGCAGAGTGCTTGAACATATTGCAGTTCAACACCAAGTTTAAGAATGTCCTTTTTTCTGTCCTAAAACAACAGTGTAATATAACCAATGAGGTTTATATAACCAAAGGTTTATGCATAACACCATCGGATATGAAACTACCAGAGCTGTTGCTTTATCACTTTGGAATTAACTGCAAAAGACAAAAGTCGACAATATATGAGGTTGCACAATCACAGTCTGAAAGATCAGAGTTATCCCTGCCAAGATAAAGCAAGTCTCCATGCTTCAAGTTCCTGTGGAACTGAAAAAGGAGCACTGAGAATTCAGGAATTCTGAATTTCAAAAACATATCTTTGTTCTGTTTATTGTTTTCCATTTTTTCTTTCTTTACCCAGAGCGACTTCCAGCACAACAGAACATAAGTGAATCTATTCAAGTTAAATGAGCAACAGTGTCAGATCAGGCTAACAATACTTCCCATATGTGAGCATAACACCATTCAAGCCCTTACCACAAGTTAACTTGTGCAGAACACTCTTTCGTCGTTAGCGTGGGTTCACCTAGCGTGTGCTTCTGCTTAATTGCGTTCAATAAACTTTACATGTAATGTTAAGGAGTGTTTTAACATGTTTCTCTAATGTTTAGAGAACAGCACTAATACAACTTCACACAGCACAATTAAAACATGCCTTTTGGCAGCAGTGGGATTCAAACCCACGCCACCAAAGAGACTGGAGCTTAAATCCAGCACCTTAGACCACTCAGCCACACTACCAACTGCCTTGGACATGCTTGAAACACAATTCAGAATACAAAAAACAGTTCCCAGCTGACACATAGCCTTCTCACGTCTATGTAACACTGTAGCAATGTTACCTGAGTATTATGAGATCACAGTAATTGCTACAGTACTGCTGGAATGATTTAATATGCAAGACTGCAATAAAGTTAATGTCTGACCACTGTGCAATATTAAGGCATATCACACTAAACTGTGTAAGGTATGATTATGTTACAATTAGCTCACAGTGGTCTCTAATATTTCAAGGTGCATTTTTACCGTGACGCTTGTCCTGTGCCCACTGGAAACACTGTGGTTCATGTTGTTTCCTGTTGGGGTGGAATGAAGTAACTAGTTAAAGATCTTTCAGTCAACACAAGCAAAACCTCAATTCTAGTGTTCAACATTTAATTTCCAGACTAAGGGATATTCTGTACCATGATGAGGTTTGAGCAAATGAAACACTTGAATGTTTAATGTCACTCACGTTTACAGTGCTCACAGCGTGTTTTATTATTTCTGGTGCAAATGAGGGCAACGATCACAATCACACACACAGCCAGTGCCGCTCCTAACCCAAAGACCGTGGGATCCAGGGGGTTGTTTGTTTCATGCTCTGAGACAACAACAAAAATGTTTAATGCTAAGACATGAAGCCCCTTCTCTTCTTAACTCCATCACAGTATTGACTTGAGGGGGAAACGCTTTCTGAGAGCAGACAAGAAAAAGCTGTGCACTGGTAACAGATCCAACTTCATGGTTGTTTTCCTGTATTAGCCACCACTGAAGGGTCAATCACAGCTCCAGAAAGCCAGAAACCCAGCCATTTCAGATCAATGTTCAAATGACCATTGAATTACTTTGGTACCAAACAGTCTGATCAAATGATTTACAGCTTTGAGAAGTCCTGGCTGCCCCCATTCTTTCCAAAGATAAATTTGTTTATCGTTAAGTTTTAAAACACAATTACCATAAGAGGTCCTTTCTCATACTTGCCTGTGGCACTGGGCTCTGTCTTGTTGGAAGGATCTACAATGGATGTGGAAACAGAATGAAGTGCTTTGCACATGGACACCAGATCAGCCAGTTATTTTGCAAGCACTTAGGTTTGATAGCACCAACTAAACAATGCAGTTGTTTGCAGGTGTCATGTTCTAAACGTTTTGGTTCATGTACGATTCCAACAGAGGATGCAATTGTACTTTAAAATATCAAAATGTTTAGGTTTATATTTGTTACCTAGTACACTTGTTAAAATGGATTTTATTTGATCCTGTATTGTGAATAAAAAGCATTGAGTTTACCTTTGAGAATCAGCGAGGTTCCATTTGCAAATCTCACATAACCCCAGTGATACGAAGCACAGAAATACATCGCCGCATCTGATGGTTCGATGCTGGAGATGCTGAGGTTGAAGCTGTGCTCATTGGATAACCAGTGAAATCTAGGATTGTTCTGGAATACTCCATGAGCTGTTATCTTACTTGGGTAAGATGCTGTAACCATGCACATAGGTGGCTCCCCATCTGTTTTCTTAAACCAGAAGAGATGTAATATTTCTGATGGCTTGAAGCACTCCAGAGTGACATCGTCTCCAAGCTGGGCTGTCATTGAAGACAGGGCTGGACAACATCATTGGCTGCCACCACTTAGGGAACAGAGATATAATAGGAAGAATAATAAACCTTTTGCTTTCTTTTGAAAATTTGAAATTATTTAGCATTCTAGCATATAGTATTTACATTTAAAATCCTCCCCAAATCCTTATGATTTTCATACTCGTGTGAAAAAACTAGACTCTGATTTGAACTTACTCATTCTGCAGAGAAATAAAATTAAAGCACAGAACCCGGTCATCTTGCGTTCTTCTGATCTGAGAGCAGTTTTTCTGTGCCTGGGTTTGAGCTCAATGAGAAACTTCATCCAGGTCAACAAGTGTTTATAGAGTAGGAGGGCAGTCCACAGTGTTAACTGATTGGCCAGACTAGAGGCAGTAACATCTTCTGGTTTATTTGATTGGCTAAACTACAGGCATCCACTTCCTGCAGTGTTTGGAGGGTAAGGAGAGAAACTGATTTCAGACACATGCAACACATAATGTTCTTATTGTCCTGGCAAGAAAGAGTAATCCACTATCAATCTTATTTGCTAGATAGCTAGCAAACAGGCTGAAAAGAAACAAGGTAATCGGCTAGCTTGCTTCTGAAGTACTACCTAAAGCTTGGTTTCCCAATCTGTAATCAAGCTCATCACAGTGATTTTTAGAACTTAAAGGAGGGATATTCACCTGATTTTAATAGACCATAGTATTTTAATCTGGCCATCCATTCTTCATCTTCTGCTTTAAATGATAGAAAACTGGGCTCTTGGGAGTGAGTTAACTGACCAGAACTCAGTCTGATGTCTTTGTTGGTTATTTAGTGAAATCGGGCAATATCTTGGAAAGACAAACAAATCAAAAGTAATGTTATTACCCTGTCTAGGGTGAGGTGTAACATAAAATAAAAAAACGAGTGGACACCCCCCTTTCCTGTCACCAGTCCAAAACACACACCGTAAATGACGCCAGGGTTTTTTATTAAACGCAAAACTTCAGGGGTGGGCAAGGCCAAAATAACAAACAGAACAAAACATACTAAGGAGAAAGGGAATAAATTACCTAACCAAAAAAATAAGGAAATAAAATACACAGTCTCTTTCCTGACTCCTAATTAACTGAAAACAAGAGAAAAAACCATCAACAGAAAAGGGCACCCACCCCCTACTACCCGCTGGCTAAATAGCAAAACGATCACACAACGAAAGTATTTAACTATTTACAAATTTAACACACATACAGACGTGGATCATCAGCTAGAAGAAATGAAAACAGAGGGCGGAACAGAGCGAGAGAGAGAGAGAGAGAGAGAGAGATGCATGAACTCCATACGTCCTGGGACATAACAGTAAATATAGTCAAAAATAGCTATATTAATACAAGGATGGGATTTACCTCCTATGCGACAATTACTTCTTGTCAAATGATACTTTCTCTCCAAAGTATTTCTTGGTTTTGAAAACCAAATTTCTAAATGTTTTAATCACCAAGTCATAGCTTGCAGTTTAATTTGTCATTTTTGATGTGAATTTTGAATTAGCTCATATAAGGGGGCTAGTGATCTAGAGACCAAACAGGTATTAACTCGAGATGGAACATCTTCCTTCACCCTCCCCCCACCCCCCTACAGATGGACACATACCGCAAGGATATCCCTGTCAGCCCGTAACCTGGTGGATGTTATACTGGCCATACAAACCTTCTGACTCAGACATAACTGTTGACAGGATTTGGGCTACACACATGTGCACCCTTTTTTTGGTTTTGTTTCCCTCTTTTGGCACTCACTGATGCTGTCATCAGTCATAACCGTACCCACCCTTTTTCTGTTTTCCTTCTTTTGTCACAAGCTGCTTACATCATCATGCAGCTAAAAGGTCTACTGCAGTTTCATGGCTGCAGATTTGAACTTGAGGGAGATGCAGGTGACTCTGGATGAGGAGACCAGCAGTGAGCATTTGCTTTGGTGGCTTGAAACTTCAACTTCAATCATTTTGTTAAAGTGTTGTTTGTGTTTTCTGGGATGTGGGCAGACACTGTTTATTGGACTTACAGTGACCACAGTGCTAGGTCATTTTTATATGCTGTCACCTGTTCGTTGGAGGTGGCTTTGAGTTTTCAGATTAAATCACACATGACTACACTGTGGTCATTCGCTCCTCCCACCAACAGAACGAAAGGCCCACGC
The DNA here is from genome assembly GCA_019176425.1 of Megalops atlanticus. Lineage (NCBI taxonomy): Eukaryota > Metazoa > Chordata > Actinopteri > Elopiformes > Megalopidae > Megalops > Megalops atlanticus. Next base: position 33,315,816 of record CM032888.1, read on the forward strand.
TCCTCACAACGACGTTTTTCCATCATCGCCCCCAGTGGTGGAATGAACTCCCCACCCCCCTGAGAACAACTCCTTCACTCCAACCCTTCAGACGTGGGCTGAAGACACACCTCTTCAGACTCTACCTGGACTGACACCTTTGCCATTTTGACCTTGTAACTTCGACATTGTAAATCTTTGACTCCTGGCTTGCATTTGTAGCTCTCTTACCTTGTATCGTGCATGTTTTTGTGCCTAGGTAGTATAGCGATACTTTATTGTCCCTGTGATTGTATTTGATATGTAATCCTAGATCAGATTAATTGGCTCGCGACACCGACCTTGCGCTCAGCTTCAGCACTATCTGCATCGTATGACCTGTACACATCTTGCTCTTGTGCCTGTTTGCCTACTATATGCATTTTTGTATGTCGCTTTGGATAAAAGCGTCTGCTAAATGAATAAATGTAAATGTAAATGTCATTTTCCCCCAATGGCTATACAACATTACCACTGTAAATTCCACCTGGATTCTCACAAAAACACATGAACTGCCTCTAATGGTGGGGATTAGATTTGATAACATACTACAATAAAAAAAAAAATCATTTACAGCATCAATGAGCTCCTGTTCTATTTGTCTGCATCCGGACAGGTGTTCCCTGGTGACAGAGGGGAAATTAACTTGATTAAAGTTACTTCTGTTATTCCTTCCTGGGTTTTTTGTTGTTGTTGTCATAGAGCAAACTGTTAATGTTGTGCTCAGATCCTGATGGGCAAACACATGTATCCTGCATGAAAAAAGACTCAGGGAGCTGCAATACACCTACTTTTCACCCTCCCACTCACATACTCCAGCTCACACTGAAGCAACCACAAAAACATTACCAAGCGTATGTCTGACACCAGCCTAGCAGGTGTCTGTATCAAACTTCTGATATAATAGGGCGATGTTGCCAAGCATTATATTCAAGCATTATATTACATCACGTTATCATCATTTTGCAGCTCTTATCCAGATTGACTTACACAGTGCATCTAATCAAGTGGCCTGAAAAAAGGACACCACTAACCACACATGAACAAGCGTCAGTGCCAAACATCATCTGCACCAAGCAGATTCAGGACAGAAATTTACTCAGCGTTTTATATATATTTTATAATATATATTTAGTGATCATTCAAAAATGTTCAGGAAGAAATGTTCAGTCAAACATTATTTTCAAAATTCACACCTGTGATACTGCAGACTCTCTTTTGATGGCACAGCCTGCAAACACTGTTATGTCCCCACACCGCTGCTGTAACGTATTAGTGACATTGTCATATTGTTCTTATGACACATCAGACTGATGTGTCTGCTATGTTTCCTGCTTCTTAATTTTATTTATCTCCTTTCCCTTTGAATACTATAAGCTGTGCATACCTGAGGCTTGGCCAATCACTTGAAATGGAAAATGTTGGTTCTTTTTGTCCAGCCAATCAGACAACACTGTGCACTGCCCTCTGTCTATAAATATTTGTTGGCTCTGGTGAAGATCCTCTTTGCACTCAAACCCAGAGGCAGAGAAGCTGCCCTCAGATCACAACTCCAGATGACCTGGTTCTGCGTTATTTTATTTCTCTGTGGAATACGTAAGTTCAAACCAAATTCTGATAATGGTTACAGATAAATATTTCACATCAGTTTTGAAAATCATAGGGATTTGTCAAGAGTGTTGCATGTATGTTTTGTACGTTTAAACTTGATTAATCATTAAAGATTTTTAAAAGAAGGAGGATACTCACTGTAACTACTGATCAACTCTCTCTCTGTCTCAAAGTGGTGGAAGTAAATTCATGTCTCCAAGTCTCATCGTTTGGACGGCCCAGCTTGGAGACAATGTCACTCTGGAGTGCTTCAAGCCATCAGGAGCTGTAGAATCATTCTGGTTTAAGAAGAAAGAGGGGGAGCCACCAATCTGCATGGTAACAGGATCTTATCCAAATAAGATAACAGCTCATGGAGGATTCCAGAACAATCCTAGATTTCACTGGACATACAGTGAGCACAGCTTCAACCTCAGCATCTCCAGCATCGAACCATCGGACGTGGGGATGTATTTCTGCGTTGTTTATCGGTGGGACATCATTTTTCACAATGGAACCTCACTGATTGTCAAAGGTAAACTCAAAACCTTTCACTCTGAGTGTTAAATCATCTATATTAGTTATAGTTATATTACCAAATATATGCATGGTATTTGAATATTAAAAAAACAATTTCAACTGCCCTCAGCATTTTTCAGTTAGCATTATTGTATATTGGCATATATAATCTGTAAAATAACTGAAGTCAACACTTCAATTAGTATGCAAGCCTCATTCTTTGTTTTGCCAAAGTTGTACATGGTAGACCTCTCCCACAACACAGACCACAATAACACAGCAAGTGTCAAAAGATCTCTTATGTTCAACGTCTGTTGAAATGAAATGACAAAGACTCTTGCCATTAGAAAGGGTGGTGGGGCAGGCAGGGCTTCATGCAAACCATTTGATTAAACTGCTTCATCAAAGCAATTCCTTTTAATGGCTAACAGGATATTGCACTGAAATGGATGAACAAGAGTTTCATGCTTTCTGAAGATATAATTGGCCCATTCTTGTTGGATACACATGTATCTAGAATGTATATGTATTTAGAAAGCCATACACCAAAGTGTGATCTCTCTCCTGCACATGGCTTTTTCTCCTCTGCTCTCAGAAAGTGTCTCCATGATCTCATTCATGTCCAATATATGCTGGAGCTGACAGGGAAAGGCTTCACATCCCCAGTTTACAGCTGTGTTCTTGTTTCAAGAGCCCGAAATAAACAACCCCCTGGTTCCCACAGTCGTGTTAGGAGCGGCACTGGCTGTGTGTGTGATTGTGATTGTTGGCCTCATCTTCTCCATGAATAGGAAAACATGCTGTGAGCACTGTAAACGTGAGTGACATTAAACATTCAAGTGTTTCATTTGTTCAAAACTCATCATGGTACAGAATATCATTTAGTTTAGGTGCCATAGTCTGGAAATTTTACACTACAAATATGTTTTTTTTTATTTGAAGGCAAGTTTTGCTTTTTTCAATATTTGAAGCCCTTTGACTAGTTTCCCCTTTTTCCACCTCAACAGGAAACAGTACAAACCATGATGTTTCCAGTGGCGATATGTCCAGTTCCAGGGTAAATAAACAACTTCTTACAATGCTGATTTAACTTCCATTTTTTATACCAGAGCCCATTAAAGCTTATGATGATGTAAAGAGTGCTGGTTATGTTACAAACAGAGACCATTGTACCATGACTAATATGCCTGAGTTCAGTATGCATCTGTATTATGCAGTTGTCAGATGATAATTTTGTATGGCTCAGACACTGTTGTGACCTTGTAGCATGATTTCCACAACCTTACACTGCAGTTATTTGTCATCTTGGAGCCTTATCTTGGCTTATCAATTCATCTGAACCATTATGAGTTTTTTTATTTATTTTGTGCAATGTCTCACCACCAGAACTGTGATGCAGACATGCTGAATTATGCCGCCCTGAGTTTTTCTGACAAGAAGAGGGAAAACCAAAGAAAGAAGAGAGAGATGGAGAGAGAGATGGAGAGAGAGACAGTGTACTCTGATGTGAGAAGTCAAACCTGGGACTGAGATGCTCAGCAGTATTAATGACCTAGTGCCAACATTTGTTAATTAATTTTTTAGAACAATTGCAGCTTTCTGGTTTCAGGAAACACAGTTTACGTCTATTCAGACTCATTATGATGGCAACACATCCAGGATCATAAACTTGCTCCAGACCAGGCTAGTCTGGCTTTGTGTACAAATTCATGTCATCACATCCAATGAAATGGGATTCTTTCACTCATTAACACCGAGTGAAAGATTTTTGCCAGGTAAGAAGAACTTTCACCTAACAAAGAAATTTTTCTATAAAATTCTATATTTTAATAGCCCATGGCCAAAATGAGCCAAAAAGTTAATATTCTGCACACAGCCGTGTGTGATGCATCAAAAATCTCACACAAAATATGTAGCAATTAGCCGCATATTATCATTTTCGGTTTCCACAGTCATGAGCAAATAAATGTGTTATGTCATTATATTAATGCACCATTGTTCAGTTGTAGAAATATGTTTGAAATAGTTTGAAACTATGTTTTCATTTTGTTGCATGAGTTGCTAGATCACTGCACTGTGCACCTATAATATTCAGGGTTGAAATCCCTGAAATTGCAGCAAAATTCATGTTTTTCTCACATCAGTGATCATTTGCCATACATACTCAACATTTTTACATTTTGTCTCTCTGTCTTCATCCAGGCAGCCATCACTAAATAATAATAACTATTATTTTCAATGTTAGGGTTTCTGACACCTGCATTCGTATAAACCAGCAAATTCTGTGTGTTAGAGAACAGATACTGACTCTCAAAGGCTGTGTGCTCAGCGCATTTGCTGATTGGATGATTTACACAACTGATGGTGGTATATTTCATATGATTGGTCAGAGCTTTTGTATGAGGGCATCTGGGGAGAGTGTAGCTGGAGCCATAAACTAATATTCAGTTTTAAAAGCCCAGTTTACTGAAGACACAGTCGAAAGAAAGAGGAGCAAGGATACCAGACATCACTGATATCACTTGTTTAATGAATGTGAATGTTGTATCCCTTTCAAGATCCACAGCCAAAATTTGTTTCTTATCTGTTCCTGTGTATGTGTGTTAGAATTGTCCCATATGTTACTGTCCCATATCTTGTTAAAAAATGCCTCATGACAGTATGAAAATAAAGTGATTTTTTAATTTGATCTGTATTGATGTGGTCTTATTTGATTGGTCTCTCTTTTATTTCAAGTAAAAACAGGAACAGGAGTCACCTGCTCTGTCAGCAAGTCTTCCTGCATTGAAAGCAGTGGCGGATTTAGGTATGGGCGACATGGGCAGCCGCCCAGGGCGGCATCTTGCCGGGGGCGGCACGGGACGCCCGCACAAGAAAATCGGAATGGTGACATTTGCGCGATCGATTTTATATCGCTCATTTGCATGTCTCATCAATGATGTCATGTAACCATGTGGGTCAATTAACCTTGCTGGAGTGGGCGCCCTGATTCTAGTTTGTGAGCTAGGTAGGCTACTGCCTGGGAAGGTCTCACACACAGAAGTAGCCTACGAGATGGGGAGGGGGGGGTAGGTTGACCTCAGGTCTCCCCACTGGAAGCCCAAGGTAAGGGGGGTGGGGAAATCTATCAAATAGTGCACCTCTAACTTTGTACAGTACTAATGCAATTAGTAAAATCAGTCGCACTACGAAATGCTACCAAATAAACCACAATTCATTCATAATACTGTGAATATATAGTTTCACAGATATAATGTTGCATTTATTTCTGGTTTGTGAGAAATCGTTAAGAATAATATAAAACCAGTCTGCACACCACCAAGGTGAATTGGTTTAGTCTTGACTCTTGGTTGACAGTGTTGGGGGATGGGAAATGTATTGATGCTTGAGTGCCAAATCAACACAAATGGATAAGAAAAGGTTGAAGCCATCAGATGCCCAGTTTAGGAATCAGGAAAGAAGAAGAGAGACGCGCAAAAGAGAAAGGTATGCAGCTATGTCATCTCTTTATGAGTATAATATTATGCATGTAATGAAATAAGCTAGTATAACACTTATGTTTGTTAGCCTGTGTTGCTATGTTGCTAGTGTGGCAGAGCTGAAGTGAGTAGCTTGTGTGAGTCCTGCGTAAAGCCTGTGGTGTAGCGGGTAGCAGGTAGCGGTTGCAGCGGATACGTCACTCCCTGAGACCTGGTTAAGCAGTGTTGTTGCCGACAGGCTGGGGGCAATTTGCCCTTCGATCAACTGACAACAAGGCTGGCCGTAAGGGGTTGGCAGTGAGCAGTGAAAACCCAGGTTCAAAACTCGCTCGCTCCGTGACTCACGTAACATCGAGTTAATATACACAACGCAGTTGACATGCTATTACACATAGGGCGACTATATTCCGTTTTCTGTCCCAGTAGCTTACATAACAATGGATAGCATTTCACACAGTTTCACACAGAATTAGCCAAGGAGGTTGTGTGGTTTATTTGGTTCCTATTCTGAAAGTTTGATAAATTGTGCATAATGACATGTATATTTAATTGTGCAACAAATGTGTTTAGGGTGTCAGACTCATATACTGTATTTCAATGCAAATTCAGGGGCATTTCTGACATATTTTGGACTCATTGTTCCAAATGTCTGAATAAAAATTACAGTTAGTGCAGAATGATGCTTTTTTTTTTTTGTTGGCGGGGGGGCGCTGAAGGGGGGGTTCGCCCACGGTGCCATACAAGCTATAACCGCCACTGATTGAAAGCATATGTCAGTGTCAGTTCCAGTTTCATTTTAGTTTCAGATTGTTTCAGTTTCCTCACCAGTAGTCATGGGAACAGGCCCCTCCCTCTAACTGTCCTCTGTCTAATGCATAACCCCCAGCGAGTGCAGAATCCAGCATGGCCCACACAGCCTGACCATGACTTCCTTTCCCTCAGATTCCCACACCGACTCGAGCGCTTTCACTGTCCAAAGAAACAGCCCTTTCACAAACCCACACTCACACACCAAACTCTCTCTCTGCTGCTCAGTCTCCTCTTTTTGAAACACGCCCCACTGATCACCACAGAACCCACAGCTGCGCTCATCAGCACTTCCCAGGTGTCTCATGATCACAGGTAGGTCTGACCCCTCCTCCTTCTCACACGGCTTTTCCTGATCCTCAGCCAGTGACACACGCACTGATGTAATGATCAGCATGCATTTCAGCCAATCCAGATGCCAGTAAGATCAGTGCATCTGTGCAGTTCCTTCTAACAACTGATTCCAGTCTACAGTGTTTGATAAAGATACAAGATTCTGTGACTTCTGTACAGTAGTCTATATGAAAGTGGTGATAATTCATGTGCAAAAAATGTATTTTCATAGTGGCACATATTTCTATCACATTGAATGTATACAATTTTGTTATATTCCAACTATCAGCTAGACCTTTTCATGTGAGTGAATGGGTACATGTTACACTGATGTAAGAAGCTGATTGTTCTGCTGAGAGCTCTGATAATTATTAGCTCTGATAACTAAGGACACAAAATTCATGTAGGAAAGCTTGTGAATCAATGATTTATATAACATGAACAAAAACCTAGAAAAAAAAAATCAGGAAGAGAATAAAATAAAACATAAAATCACATGACTTCAGATAAAAGCAAAATAACTTTATTTTCACAGTGGGGAACTTCCTTTAGGTGAATGGTACAGGACCCACAGACATGTCAGACAGTAACGGCACACAGCATGAAAATTTCAGTGTGCACATGAACAGCTACAAATAAAAACAATGAATGGTGAAAATACAGACCATGACAGCATAGAGTATTTATGGTCATTTACTACATGATGTTTGAGCAGAGACTGGTGTTCTCTCTCATGTCCCCATCCACACTGATCTGCAGCTACAGTCATAACGCAGGGACTCCATGTTTGACTACAGATGCTGATGCCCACAGGCAAGGAGCCCTGTCTTTTCCTGCTCCTGCGAACTACAAACTGTGTAAACTTGCACACAGAGTGCGTTCAACATACACACTGCTGTAAACACCCCTGAGAGTGCACTGGGGGCTCATTTCTATTGTGTGCTTTTCTCCTCTTTTTCTCCTCTTTCACCGATAATGAGGGAATCAGGTCTCTCATTCATAGGTTTGACATCTCACTTGAGAGTACAGCGTATCTCTCTCCATCTCTCTCTTCTTTCTTTGGTTTTTCCGTTTCTTGTCAGAGAAACTCAGGGCAGCGTAATTCAGCGTTTCTGCATCACAGTTCTGGTTGAGAGACATTAGAATGAATTAATAAAAACTCATGGTTTTGCTATACTGGTAAACCTGAAATATTTAACTCAAGCAGAGTGCTTGAACATATTGCAGTTCAACACCAAGTTTAAGAATGTCCTTTTTTACTGTCCTAAAACAACAGTGTCATATAACCAATGAGGTTTATATAACCAAAGGTTTATGCATAACACCATCTGATATGAAACTACCAAAGTTGTTGCTTTATCACTTTGGAAATTAACTGCAAATGACAATGACAAATGAAAGTCAACAATATATGAGGTTGCACAATCACAGTCTGAAAGATCAGAGTTATCACTGCCAAGATAAAGCAAGTCTCCATGCTTCAAGTTCCCGTGGAACTGAAAAACGAGCAGTGAGAAGTAAGGAATTCTGAATTTCAAAAACAATCTTTGTTCTGTTTATTGTTTTCCATTTTTTCTTTCTTTACCCAGAGCGACTTCCAGCACAATAGAACATAAGTGAATCTATTCAAGTTAAATGAGCAACAGTGTCAGATCAGGCTAACAATACTTCCCATATGTGAGCATAACACCATTCAAGCCCTTACCACAAGTTAACTTGTGCAGAACACTCTTTCGTCGTTAGCGTGAGAACACCTAGCATGTGCTTCTGCATAATCGCGTTCGATAAACTTTACATGTAACGTTAAGGAGTGTTTTAACATGTTTCTCTAATGCTTAAAGAATAGCACTAATACAACTTCACACAGCACAATTAAAACGTGCCCTTTGGCAGAAGTGGGATTCAAACCCACGCCTCCACAGAGACTAGAGCCTAAATCCAGCACCTTAGACCACTCGGCCACGCTACCAACTGCCTTGGACATGCTTGAAACACAATTCAGAATACAAAAAAACAGTTCCCAGCTGACACATAGCCTTCTCACAACGTTTATGTAATACTTTAGCAACGTCACCTGAGTATTATGAGATCACAGTAATAGTTACAGTAATGCTGGAATGATTTAATATGCAAGACTGCAATAAAGTTAATGTCTGACCACTGTGCAATATTAAGGCATATCACACTAAACTGTGTAAGGCATGATTATGTTACAATTAGCTCACAGTGGTCTCTAATATTTCAAGGTGCATTTTTACCGTGACGCTTGTCCTGTGCCCACTGGAAACACTGTGGTTCATGTTGTTTCCTGTTGGGGTGGAATGAAGTAACTAGTTAAAGATCTTTCAGTCAACACAAGCAAAACCTCAATTCTAGTGTTCAACATTTAATTTCCAGACTAAGGGATATTCTGTACCATGATGAGGTTTGAGAAAATGAAACACTTGAATGTTTAATGTCACTCACGTTTACAGTGCTCACAGCGTGTTTTCTTGTTTCTGGTGCAGACAAGGGCAACGATCACAATCACACACACAGCCAGTGCCGCTCCCAACCCAAAGACTGTGGGATCCAGCGGGTTGTTTGTTTCATGCTCTGAGACAACAACAAAAATGTTTAATGCTAAGACATGAAGCCCCTTCTCTTCTTAACTCCATCACAGTATTGACTTGAGGGGGAAACGCTTTTTGAGAGCAGAGAAGAAAAAGCTGTGCACTGGTAACAGATCCAACTTCATGGTTGTTTTCCTGTATTAGCCACCACTGAAGGGTCAATCACAGCTCCAGAAAGCCAGAAACCCAGCCATTTCAGATCAATGTTCAAATGACCATTGAATTACTTTGGTACCAAACAGTCTGATCAAATGATTTACAGCTTTGAGAAGTCCTGGCTGCCCCCATTCTTTCCAAAGATAAATTTGTTTATCGTTAAATTTTAAAACACAATTACCATAAGAGGTCCTTTCTCATACTTGCCTGTGGCACTGGGCTCTGTCTTGTTGGAAGGATCTACAATGGATGTGGAAAGAGAATGAAGTGCTTTGCACATGGACTCCAGGTCAGTCAGTTATTCTGCAAGCACTTAGGTTTGATAGCACCAACTAAACAATGCAGTTGTTTGCAGGTGTCATGTTCTAAGCATTTTGGTTCATGTACAATCCGACAGACGATGCAATTGTACTTTAAAAAATCAAAGTGTTTAGGTTTATATTTGCTACCTAGTACACCTGTTAAAATGGATTTTATTTGATCCTCTATTGTGAATAAAAAGCATTGAGTTTACCTTTGAGAATCAGTGAGGTTCCATTTGCAAATCTCACATAACCCCAGTGATACGAAGATACAGAAATACGTCGCCACATCTGATGGTTCGATGCTGGAGATGCTGAGGTTGAAGCTGTGCTCATTGGATAACCAGTGAAATCTAGGATTGTTCTGGAATACTCCATGAGCTGTTATCTTACTTGGGTAAGATACCGTAACCATGCACATAGGTGGCTCTCCATCCGTCTTCTTAACCCAGAAGAGATGTAATATTTCTGATGACTTGAAGCACTCCAGAGTGACATTGTCTCCAAGCTGGGCTGTCACTGAGAGACGGGGCTGGGAGACATCATTGGCTGCCACCACTTAGAGGAACAGAAATATAATAGTAAGAATAATAAACCTTTTGCTTTCTTTTGAAAATTTGAAATTATTTAGCATTCTAGCATATAGTATTTACATTTAAAATCCTCCCCAAATCCCTATGATTTTCATACTCGTGTGAAAAAACTACACTCTGATTTGAACTTACACATTCCACAGAGAAATAAAATTAAAGCGCAGAACCCGGTCATCTTGCATTCTTCTGATCTGACAGTAGTTTTTCTGTGCCTGGGTTTGAGCTCAATGTGAAGGTCCAGGTCAACAAGTGTTTATAGAGTAGGAGGGCAGTCTACAGTGTCAACTGATTGGCCAGACTAGAGGCAGTAGCATCTTCTGGTTTATTTGATTGGCTAAACTACAGGCATCCACTTCCTGCAGTGTTTGGAGGGTAAGGAGATATACTGATTTCAGACACATGCAACACATAATGTTCTTATTGTCCTGGCAAGAAAGAGTAATCCACTATCAATCTTATTTGCTAGATAGCTAGCAAACAGGCTGAAAAGAAACAAGGTAACCAGCTAGCTTGCTTCTGAAGTACTACCTAAAGCTTGGTTTCCCAATCTGTAATCAAGCTCATCACAGTGATTTTTAGAATTTAAAGGAGGGATATTCACCTGATTTTAATAGACCATAGTATTTTAATCTGGCCATCCATTCTTCATCTTCTGTTTTGAATGATAGAAAACTGGGCTCTTGGGAGTAAGTTAACTGGACAGAATTCAGTCTGATATTTTTATTGATTGATTAGAGAAATCTGGTAATATTTTGGAAAAGCAAAGAAATCAAAGGTAAATATAGCCCATAATAGCTATATTAATAATAAGATTTACACCCCCTATGTGGTAACTACTTCATGTCAAATGGTATTTTCTCTCCAAAGTATTTTTTGGTTTCCAGAACCCAATCTCAAAATCACTAAGTAGTAGGTTACAGTTTGACTTGCCTTTTTGGTGTGTGAATGGCCTCGTATGAATGGATAGCTAGCTAGTAATCTCCCCTCACGCCCCAACCACCACCACCACACACACACACACACACACACACACACAGACACATACCGCAAGGATATACCCTGTCAACACATAACCTGGTGGATGTAATACTTGCCTTACCAAAACCTCCTATTCAGTCATAACTGTTGTTATGATTTGGGCTACATAAATACTCACCCTTTTCGGTTTTCCCTCTTTTGTCACAAGCTGCCTACATGATCATGCAGCTAAAAGGTCTACCGCAGTTCCATGGCTGCAGATTTGAACTTGAGGGAGATGCAGGTGACTCTGGATGAGGAGACCAACATGAGGAGCATTTGCTTTGGTGGCTTGAAACAACTTCAATCATTTTGTTAATGTGTTGTTTGTGTTTTCTGGGATGTGGGCAGACACTGTTTATTGGACTTACAGTGACCACAGTGCTAGGTCATTTTTATATGCTGTTTGTGTAACTGGGATGGGCAGGACACCATGTTGGGAGTCACCTGTTTGTCGGAGGTGGCTTTGAGTTTTCAGATTAAATAACACATGACTACACTGTGGTCATTCGCTCCTCCCACCAACAGAACGAAAGGCCCACGCTCCTCACAACGACGTTTTTCCATCATCACCCCCAGTGGTGGAATGAACTCCCCACCCCCCTGAGAACAACTCCTTCACTCCAACCCTTCAGACGTGGGCTGAAGACACACCTCTTCAGGCTCTACCTGGACTGACACCTCTGCCATTTTGACCTTGTAACTTCAACATTGTAAATCTTTGACTCCTGGCTTGTACTTGTAGCTCTCTTAACTTGTATCGTACATGTTTTTTTGCCTAGGTAGTATAGCGGTACTTTATTGTCCCTGTGATTGTATTTGATATGTAATCCTAGTTCAGATTAGTTGGCTCGCGACACTGACCTTGCGCTCAGCTTCAGCACTATCTGCATTGTATGACCTGTACACATCTTGCCCTTGCGCCTGTTTGCCTACTATATGCATTTTTGTATGTCGCTTTGGATAAAAGCGTCTGCTAAATGAATAAATGTAAATGTAAATGTCATTTTCCCCCAGTGGCTATACAACATTACCACTGTAAATTCCACCTGGATTCTCACAAAAACACATGAACTGCCTCTAATGATAAGGAGTAGATTTGATAACATACTACAATAAAAAAAATAATCATTTACAGCATCAATGAGCTCCTGTTCTATTTGTCTGCATCCGGACACGTGTTCCCTGGTGACAGAGGGGAAATTAACTTGATTAAAGTTACTTCTGTTTCTTCTTCCTGGGTTTTTTGTTGTTGTCATAGAGCAGACTGTTAACTCAGGGAGCTGCAATACACCTACTTTTCACCCTCCCACTCACATACTCCAGTTCACACTGAAGCAACCACAAAAACATTACCAAGCGTATGTCTGACACCAGCCTAGCAGGTGTCTGTATCAAACTTCTGGTATAATATGGGCAATGTTGCCAAGCAATATATTCAAGCATTACATTACATCACGTTATCATCATTTTGCAGCTCTTATCCAGATTGACTTACACATGGCATCTAATCAAGTGGCCTGAAAAAAGGACACCACTAACCACACATGAACAAGCGTCAGTGCCAAACATCATCTGCACCAAGCAGATTCAGGACAGAAATTTACTCAGTGTTTTATATATATTTTATAATATATATTTAGTGATCATTCAAAAATGTTCAGGAAGAAATGTTCAGTCAAACATTATTTTCAAAATCCACACCTGTGATACTGCAGACTCTCATTGCACAGCCTGCAAACACTGGTATGTCCCCACAACGCTGCTGTAACGTATTAGTGACATTGTCACATTGTCCTTATGACACATCAGACTGACGTGTCTGCTATGTTTCCTGCTTCTTAATTTTATTTATCTCCTTTCCCTTTGAACACTATGCATGTGCATACCTGAGGCTTGGCCAATCACCTGAAACAGAAAATGTTGGTTCTTTTTGTCCAGCCAATCAGATGACGCTGTGCACTGTCCTCTGTCTATAAATATTTGTTGGCTCTGGTGAAGATCCCTCTTTGCACTCAAACCCAGAGGCAGAGAAGCTGCCCTCAGATCACAACTCCAGATGACCTGGTTCTGCGTTATTTTATTTCTCTGCAGAATACGTAAGTTCAAACCAAATTCTGATAATGGTTACAAATAAATATATCATATTAATTTTGAAAATCATATGGAATTGTCAAGAGTGTTACACGTATGTTTTGTACATTTGAACTTGATTAATCATTAAAGATTTTTAAAAGAAGGAGGAAAATCACTTTAACTACTGTTCAATGTCTCTCTGTCTCAAAGTGGTGACAGCAAATTATATCTCCAAGAATCATCGCTTAGTGACGGCCCAGCTTGGAGACAATGTCACTCTGGAGTGCTTCAAGCCATCAGGAGCTGAAGAATCATTCTGGTTTAAGAAGAAAGAGGGGGAGCCACCAATCTGCATGGTTACACTATCTCTTCCAAATAAGATAACACCTCATGGAGGATTCCAGAACAACCAAAGATTTCACTGGACACACAATGAGCTCAGCTTCAACCTCAGCATCTCCAGAATCGAACCATCGGACGTGGGGATATATTTCTGTGCTGTTTATAATTGGGACATCATCTTTCAGAATGGAACCTCACTGACTGTCAAAGGTAAACTCAAAACTTTCCACTCTGAGTGTTAAATCGTCTCTATTAGTTTATCAGATATACAGAAATCTAAGTGCAAATGGTTTTGTATGCATAACTACTCATTTGTGAGAGCAAATATAAGCATGGTATTTGAACATTAAAAAAATAATTTCAACTGCCCTCAGCATTCTTCAGTTAGCATGATTATATATTCAACACTTCAGTTAGTAAGCAAGCTTCATTCTCTGTTTTGCCAAAGTCATATATGGTAGACCTCTCCTACAACACAGAGCACAATGACACAGCAAGTGCAAGAAAAGATCACATCGCTCACATTCAGCATCTGTTGAAATGAAATGACAAAGACTCTTGCCATTAGAAAGGGTGGTGGGGCAGACAGAGCTTCATGCAAACCATTTGATTAAACTGCTTCATCAAAGCAATTCCTTTTAATGGCTAACAGGATATTGCACTGAAATGGATGAACAAGAGTTTCATGCTTTCTGAAGATATAATTGGCCCATTCTTGTTGGATACACATGATTTAGAAAGCCATACACCAAAGTGTGATCTCTCTCCTGCACATGGCTTTTTCTTCTCTGCTCTCAGAAAGTGTCTCCATGATCTCATTCATGTCCAATATATGCTGGAGCTGACAGGGAAAGGCTTCACATCCCCTCAGTTTACAGCTGTGTTCTTGTTTCAAGAGCCCAAAACAAACAACCCACTGGTTCCCTCAGTCGTGTTAGGAGCGGCACTGGCTGTGTGTGTGATTGTGATTGTTGGCCTCATCTTCTCCATGCATAGGAAAACACGCTGTGAGCACTGTAAACGTGAGTGACATTAAACATTCAAGTGTTTCATTTGTTCAAACCTCATCATGGTACAGAATATCATTTAGTCTGGTGCCTTAGTCTGGAAATTTTACCCTAGAAATGTTTTTTTTTTTTTTTTTTTGTTATTTGAAGGCAAGTTTTGCTTTTTTCAATATTTGAAGCCCTTTGACTAGTTTCCTCTTTTTCCACCTCAACAGGAAACAGTACAAACCATGATGTTTCCAGTGGCGATATGTCCAGTTCCAGGGTAAATAAATAACTTCTTACAATGCTGAATTAACTTCCATTTTTGATACCAGAGCCCATTAAAGCTTGTGATGATGTAAAGAGTGCTGGTTATGTTACAAACAGAGACCATTGTACCATGACTAATATGCCTGAGTTCAGTATGCATCTGTATTATGCAGTTGTCAGATGATAATTTTGTATGGCTCAGACACTGTTGTGACCTTGTAGCATTATTTCCACAACCTTACACTGCAGTTATTTGTCATCTTGGAGCCTTATCTTGGCTTATCAATTTATCTGAACCATTATGAGTTTTTTTATTTATTTTGTGCAATGTCTCACCACCAGAACTGTGATGCAGACATGCTGAATTATGCCGCCCTGAGTTTCTCTGACAAGAAAAGGGAAAAGCAAAGAAAGAAGCAAGAGATGGAAAGAGGGATGGTGTACTCTCAAGTGAAATATCAAACCTATGACTGAGAGACCTGATTCCTTCATTATGAGTGAAAGAGGAGAAAAAGAGGAGGAGAGCACACAGCAGAAATGAGGATAAGAGCCCCAGTGCCACCCTGAGTTCCTCTGACAAGAAAAGGGAAAACCAAAGATAGAGGAGAGAGATGGAGAGAGAGACAGTGTACTCTGATGTGAGAAGTCAAACCTGGGACTGAGATGCTCAGCAGTATTAATGACCTAGTGCCAACATTTGTTAATTTTTTAGAACAATTGCAGCTTTCTGGTTTCAGGAAACACAGTTTACATCTATTCAGGCTCATTACCATGGCAACACATCCAGGATCCTAACCCTGCTCCAGACCAGGCTAGTCTGGCTTTGTGTACAAATTCATGTCATCACATCTGATGAAATGGGACAGTCTCTCTTCTGAAAATCTGACATTGCCTCGAGAGAGATGCCATTAACACCGAGTGAAAGATTTTTGCCAGGTAAGAAGAACTTTCAGCTGGCAAAAAAATTTTTTTAAAATTCTGTATTTTAATAACCCATGGTCAAAATGAGCCAAAAAGTTAATATTCTGCACACAGCAGTGTGTGATGCATCAAAAATCTCAAACAAAATATGCAGCAATTAGCCATATTATATTATCAATTTCTGGTTTCCACAGTCATCAGCAAAGAAATGTATTATGTTGTTATGTTAATGTACCATTGTTCAGTTGTAGAAATATGTTTGAAATGGTTCGAAACTCTGTTTTCATCTTGTTTCATGAGTTGCTAGATCATTACACTGTGCACCTATAATATCCAGGGTTGAAATCCATGAAATTGCAGTGAAGTTTGTGTTTTCTCACATCAGTGATGATTTGGCATAAATACTCAACATTTTTACATTTTTTCTCTCTGTCTTCTGCCAGGCAGCCATCACTAATTAAAAAATAACTATTATTTTCACAGATAGGGTTTCTGACACCTGCATCTGTATAAACCAGAAGGTTCTGTGTGTTAGAGAACAGATACTGATTCCCAAAGGCTATGTGGTCAGCACTTTTGTTGATTGAATCATTGACACAACTGATGCCTGGATATTTCATATGATTGGTCAGAGCTTTTGGATATATGTGGTGTATCAGGGCATCTGGGGAGAGTGTAGCTGGAGCCATAAACTAATATTCAGTTTTAAATGCCCAGTTTACTGAAGACACAACAGAAAGAGGAACAAGAATACCAGACATCACTGATATCACTTGTTTAATGAATCTGAATGTTGTATCCCTCTCAAGGTCCATAGTCAACATTTACCATTTTTTAATCTGTTCCTGTGTAAATGTGTTATAATTGTCCCATATCTTGTTACTGTCCAACAAAAAGTGCTTTACAACAGTATGAAAATAAATTTTTTTATTTGATCTGTATTGATGTGGTCTTATTTGATTGGTCTCTCTTCCTGTAAAAACAGGAACAGGAGTCACCTGCTCTCTCAGCAAGTCTTCCTGCATTGAAAGCATATGTCAGTGTCAGTTCCAGTTTCATTTTAGTTTCAGATTGTTTCAGTTTCCTCACCAGTAGTCATGGGAACAGGCCCCTCCCTCTAACTATGCTCTGTCTAATGCCCCCAGCACAGAGCAGCAGCACAGCAGACGGGTTTCAAAGTGTGTCTGTTCTCAGTGAGTGCAGAATCCAGCATGGCCCTGTTGCGGCCCACACAGCCTGACCATGACTTCCTTTCCCTCAGATTCCCACACCGACTCGAGCGCTTTCACTGTCCAAAGAAACAGCCCTTTCACAAACCCACACTCTCACACACCAAACTCTCTCTCTGCTGCTCAGTCTCCTCTTTTTGAAACACGCCCCACTGATCACCACAGAGCCCACAGCTGCGCTCATCAGCACTTCCCAGGTGTGTCTCATGATCACAGGTAGGTCTGACCCCTCCTCCTTCTCACACGGCTCTGCCCTGATCCTCAGCCAGTGACACACACTGATGTAATGATCAGCGTGCATTTCAGCCAATCCAGATGCCAGTAAGATCAGTGCATCTGCACAGTTCCTTCTAACAACTGATTCCAGTCTACAGTGTTTGATAAAGATACAAGATTCTGTGACTTCTGTACAGTAGTCTATATGAAAGTGGTGATAATTCATGTGTTTTAAATGTATGGCACATATGTGTATCACATTGAATGTATACAATTTTGTTATATTCCAACTATCAGCTAGACCTTTTCATGTGAGTGAATGGGTACATGTTAAACTGATGTAAGAAGCTGATTGTTCTGCTGAGAGCTCTGATAATTATTAGCTCTGATAACTAAGGACACAAAATTCATGTAGGAAAGCTTGTGAATCAATGATTTATATAACATGAACAAAAACCTAGAAAAAAAAAATCAGGAAGAGAATAATCCAGTAAAATCACATGACTTCAGATCAATTCAAAATAACTTTATTTTCATAGTGGGGAACTTCCTTTAGGTGAATGGTACAGGACCCACAGACATGTCAGACACTAACGGCACACAGCATGAAAATTTCAGCGTGCACATGAACAGCTACAAATAAAAACAATGAATGGTGAAAATACAGACCATGACAGCATAGAGTATTTATGGTCATTTACTACATGATGTTTGAGCAGAGACTGGTGCTCTCTCTCATGTCCCCATCCACACTGATCTGCAGCTACAGTCATAACGCAGGGACTCCATGTTTGACTACAGATGCTGATGCCCACAGGCAAGGAGCCCTGTCTTTTCCTGCTCCTGCGAACTACAAACTGTGTAAACTTGCACACAGAGTGCGTTCAACATACACACTGCTGTAAACACCCCTGAGAGTGCACTGGGGGCTCATTTCTATTGTGTGCTTTTCTCCTCTTTTTCTCCTCTTTCACCGATAATGAGGGAATCAGGTCTCTCATTCATAGGTTTGATATCTCACTTGAGAGTACAGCGTATCTCTCTCCATCTCTCTCTTCTTTCTTTGGTTTTTCCGTTTCTTGTCAGAGAAACTCAGGGCGGCGTAATTCAGCATTTCTGCATCACAGTTCTGGTGGGTGGACATTAGAATGAATTAATAAAATTCTGGTAAACCTGAGATATTAATCTGGAGTTCAGTAAGTCAGAACCAGGATCTCTATGTTTAAACTCATAACCAGCTGTGTTGCAGTTCAAGATTGTGTTTTGTAGTGTCCCTCTCTTACGTTCCATTATTTAAACACCAAGGTGTCAACTTTTCCTTTGGTAATGCACTTACTATTGTGCTAATTATATTTATTTCATTAACACCACTTGCAAATTTGTAAGCAATGATATGATATTTCCAAGATCTAAGAGTATAAGTACTTGAAAAAATTTTTTTTTTTCATGTTAAAATTAGCTCACGGTCTCTCCTCCTCTCTGGTAAATACTGTGAATCCCCCATTGTAAAAGTGCTTTATTTACCATCACACTCGACCTACAGTCACTGGAAACATCACGGTTCATGTTGTTTCCTGTTGGGGTGGGAAAAAAAGGAAACTAGTTGAAGGGTTTGAAACTACTGGGTACTAATACAAAAGCAAAACCTCCCTTCCAGGATCAAAGCATTACATTTCCTAGAATAAAATGTTTGAGGTCACAACAATAAGGTGTACATCATACCTCTGTGCGGTTTGAACAGATTAAACACTTGAATGTTTAATGTCACTCACCTTTACAGTGCTCACAGCGTGTTTTCTTATTTCTGGTGCAGACAAGGGCAAAGATCACAATCACACACACAGCCAGTGCCGCTCCTAACCCAAAGACTGTGGGAACCAGCGGGTTGTTTGTTTTATTCCCTTGAGACAAGAACACAGCTTTTAACTGAGGGGATGTGAAGCCTTTCCCTGTCAGCTCCAGCTTATACTGGACATGAATGAGATCATGGAGACACTTTCTGAGAGCAGAGAAGAAAAAGCCATGTGCAGGAGAGAGATCACACTTTGGTGTATGGCTTTTTATTTTGCATGTATCCAATAATAATGAGCCAAAAACAAAAACTTTCACAGAAAGAAAACCTTCTATCAGCTCCAGCACATTCTGGCCATGAAGGGGATCATCGAGACACTTCCTGACTTCAGAGAAAAAGACCCATGTTCTGGTAGGAGAAACCTGTCTGTATTTATCCAACACTTATCAGTCAAAGCTTAAAAAAGCCCAAACTCAGGTTAAAGCATTTTGATTCAATGGTTTAAACCCTTGAGAAATCCTGCATGGTCCACCACCATTTCTGATGGTAAATTTCAGTTTAAAACACAATTACAGTAAGAGATCTTTTCTCACACTTGCCTGTGTCACTGGGCTCTGTCCTGTTGGCAGGATCCACAGTGCCTGTGTTTGAGAGTTCCAAAAATGAAGTGCGTTTTTGGACATGGACTCTGACAAATAAATGAAATCTAAATGAACATATGTCAATAAATGAAATCTAAATGAACATATGTCAATAAAAAAATCTATGTTTAGGTTTATATAGGTGATGTCATACACCTCTTGAAATGTATTTTCCATGTTCTTGTATTCTGAGTAAAAGGCAGAGTTTACCTTTGAGAGTCAGTAAGGTTCCGTTCCCAAAGATGATGGTAGACCAGTAGTACACGGCACAGAAATACGTTGCCACGTCTGATGGTTCAATGCTGGAGATTCTGAGGTTGAAACTGTGGTCACTGAATGTCCAGTTAAATCTGGGATTGTTCTGGAATCCTCCATGAACTGTTATCTTACTTGGATAAGCACCTGTGACCATGCATATCGGTCTTTCCCCCTCTGTCTTCTTAAACCAGAAGAAAGTGAAAACTCCTGACAGTTTGAAGCACTCCAGAGTTACATTGTCTCCAAGCTGGGCTGTCACTGAGAGACAGGGCTGGGAGACATGATTTTCTGCCACCACTTTAAACAAAGACAGAGAGACATTAAACAGTGGTAAAACTGACTCTGTAACAGTCTCTCTCTCTTTCCTTCTTCTGAAAAACTGAAATGAGGAAATATATCAATACATAGTCCTTACATTTAAAAAAACATTTACAATTTAATTCTATCACATGTATAAAACTGAAATTGAAATGATTTAACCATTTAACCATTATTGGAGTTTGATTTGAACTTACATATTCTGCAGAGACATAAAATTAAAACGCAGTACCAAGTCATGCTGAGTTCTTCTGATCTGAGAGCACCTCCTCTGTCTCAAGGTTTGAGCGAAATGAATGATTTTCATTAAGGCCAACACATGGTTATACAGGCAGAGGGCAGTGCAAAGTCTCATCTGATTGGCCAGACAAGAGTCTCTAACATCTTCTGTGTTATATGATTTGCCAAGCTATGGACATCCCTCCCTGGAGTGTTCAAAGGTCAAGGATACATATGCTACTCAGATACAGGCAACATATAATGTTCTCATTACTCTAGCAAGCAAGAATAATCCATTGTCAGCCTTATTTGCTATCTAGCTAACTGGCTTAAAGCAAAACATGCTGACTGGTTAAATCACTTCTAATATACAGTCCAGTCTAAAGACTGCTTCCAGTTTGAAATAAAACCCCACAGTGACTTTACAGTATCAAAAGTGGGTATTTACCTGAACTCCAGAGACTGTAATGACCGTTTTCTGGCTGTCCATCCTATATTTTCAGCTTTAAGTAATAGAAAATGATATGAGTACTCAGGACTGAGTTAACTGACCAGAACTCAATCTGGTATCTTCACTGGTTTGTTAATGAAATCTTGCAATTCAAAGTTCATCACAGTTGGAATGGCTACATTAGTAATAGACAGGATTTACAGTGACCACTTCCTGTGCTGCAGCTACTTGTCAAATGGGGGTTTTTTTTGCTCTGAATTCTAAATATTTCTTTTTATCATTTTAAATAAATACATAGTATTATAACCAATTGTTAGGTCTTGACCACAGAGTAGAAGCCATTTTAAAAGTGTGAATAAACTCATGTAAAAGGTAGCTAGCCAGCAATCTAAGGCCCTTTTTACACTTGGTTTTAAAATGCGTCTTGGGCAATCGGATCATAAGTGGACAGCCGAGACACATCGCCATTTACACCTGTGTCTAACATGCGTCTCCAAGGTGTCCAGCTGACCACTTGTGTTCAGATTTCATTACTGCCTATGTCACCACTCCTACAGTTATTACGTCAGCCTCTGTCGCCAGACAAGCGCCAGATTTGTTTAACACGGGCTAGCTAAGAAAACAAAAATGTTCCAAGAACTAATATACATGTACGGGCTATTCCAACTGTTGAGATTGGCAGGACAAAGTAATTTGTGACTTGCAAAAGAGTGTAGGACAAGACGAAAAAGGAAGAATTTTAGAAAAGCATTTTTTCAAGCTTTGGCACGCTGTCACCAAAACAACCACCACATCCTGCATTGATGACGTATTTTTCTGTTACGTCCTTGTCGGGGACGCATCAGGACACATTAGTGTTTACACTACAAAAGATATGCAGTCAAATGCGTCCTAGACCACCTCGGCAAGTGGTTTGAGTGGTCGGATCACAATGCTTCTTGGTGGTCATTTACACTTGTATTTACGCTTTCCACTTGTGATCCGATCGCCCAAGACGCATTTTAAAACCAAGTGTAAACGGGACCCAAGTGACCTCACTTTTTAACCCGGAGACAGTAGCTTGCAGCTGGCCTTGAAGAGCAAATTTATACTGGGGATGTTATGGCCTACCTTTTGACTTTTATACCTATCATGAGTCAGCATACAAAGCCAAGCTGATATTAAATGTCAACTTATGTGGAATGTAGTTTTGAAAAGTTTTCATGACGTGTTTGGGTTATATATCTGTGTTAGCATTATTATTAATCTTTTGGTCATTAGGGCATTAGTTAGCTACCTGTAGCCACTGGCTGAATATGAGAAGAGACCAGTGGTGAGAAACTTAAATTAGGGTACCAGACTGTTTTCACTGAGGTATTCATAAAGTGGCAAGGAAATTAAGATGGAGCAGGAGAAAAAAAATATATAAGGAAGAAAGTTTGAATAAAAGCATTTTTATTGTGTGGCAGTACTAAATTATATCCAAATTCTGTGTTTTTAAACAAGAGAAGGAATAGAAGTAAATGTCTGTAATAAATCATCCCTTAGGGGCATTGTATTTATTTCTGAAAGAAACTCCAAAAAGGGCCTGATGATTAGTGTTGTATAATTAAGGGCATTGCCCCATATCACAATGCTGGCCAATGCACCACACAAAAACAGCACCTTTTAAGGAAATACATGGACTTCATCCTTTTTTCAGAGTTCTACCCACACAACTGTATTTAATATGCCTCCAAACAGGCAGGTGGGGCTTGTTAACCAATCCCTGGTCTTTCCAACACACCTCCCACATATGCAGAATGACAATTACAATCAGCCAATTAGATGGAACTTGATGGAAAAAGCTGTTGTTAATAGTTCAAATGGAACACAACTGAGGATCCTGTAGACATTTCAACAGACTGAGTGTCATTCAGCATAAAAAGCATTTCTGACTATAGTTAACTAAGTTGCAGTGTTTACAGATTAAGTTCATGGCCTTGTTGCTCGCATTCAGAGCAACCAACAAACCTTCACCTACCTCACTGAATGCACCACTACAAGCCTATGTTCCCACCCAACCACTACCCTCTGCTACCAAACAGCGTCTGCTACTCCCACCGCATCACAGCACAAAATCACTATCCACAACTTTCTTTGCCAATGCCCCCTGATGGTGGAATGCCCTTCCACACTTCACCCGTTCTGTTGAGTCCCTCACTATTTTCAAGAAACATCTGAAGACACAGCTCTTCCACACTCACCTGATCACCTGAATCACTACCACATAAAGCAATTATTTAGCTCCTAAACTCTGTTTTCCTTTAAAAAATCAAATTTAAAGGTTTAATGCACTTGTGTCTCTACCAGCTAGCTTGCACCTTGTCTGACCATCTTGGTCATGCAGCACTTCTAATATTGTGGTTCCATGTGTGGCTTTTTCTTCTGTTGTACTCTGCCTCACTTGTAAGTCAAATGAATAAATGTAAATGTAAATGTCCCCAATACTTCCTGTAAATCAGGTATAACTGTAGACATGCATGCAGCCTCTTTCCTAGCAAAGGTCATCACAAAGTAACTGTGGAGTGTATCTGCAAGATCTTTATTATTTTAAAGCAAAAACCTCCTCTATTTCTGATGCAGCCAGTCCTTCCTCTGTAACTTTCCTTTTCCTACTAACATGTTGAAAAAAGCACTTTGGATCACTTTTTTGCATTTTTAGCAATGTTCTTCTCAAAGGAATTCTTCTACTAGCATTTTTTTGTCTGCTGCTCCCACAAGACCACTTTGTGAACATATCTTCCTTTACACTAATTCTAATTTTTTGTTCTAAAGTTGCTGTTATGAAATTGTTCCCAGTCTGTGTTGCACAAACTCTTTCCACCTTATTAAAATCAGCTAACCTAAAATGTAAAATCCTAGAGTTGGATACGTTGTCTTACATTTGGCAGAACACATCAAACGTGACTACACTGTGGTCATTTCTGCCCAACAGCAACACAACATCAACACTGCAAACTCAAGCTGGATTCTCCCAAAAACACAGTAACAACAGTGTTGCAACAACAAAAACTCATCATTTACAGCATCCATGAGCAGTTGTTCTATTTGTCCACATCCTAACATACGTTCCCAGGTAATAGAGGGGAACTTAAAGTGGTTAAAGTTACTTCTGTCTCTCCTTCCTGGCAGGCTTTTTGATGTTGTCATAGAGCAGAGTGTTAAAGTTGTGCTCAGATCCCGATGGACAAACACATACATCCTCCATCAAAGAATGAGAATCCCTGACACCTTCCAGCCGGAGGTCTGTGCCTACCCACAATACCTGCCATCTGGGCAGACAACATTTCCAGACATTGAGCCCTATTGAAGGAAGTGGTATAGGAAGTGTCTCTCCAACCTGTGAGTTGGCTGTATGGCCATTCTGAGGTACTGGGGGCAACAGTGCTGGTTTGGGGGTGTACAGTGGGGGCAGTGAGGGGTCTTGGGTTTGGCCAGACAGAATGAGGGGTATGCATGAATCTCAGAGGAGATTTAGAGGTGAAGAACCATTCAAAATTTGATAAAAAATGTTCAGTAAGAAGCACTGTTAAAAATCCACACCTGTAATAATGCATTTTCAAATTACCAGTCTGCAAACAATGTTTCATCCGTAAATCATTGCTGTAACATTGTTGTGACATTGTGCCATTGTTCTGAGGATGTATCAGTGTGATATGACTGTCTTGCCCCTTTATGAATACAATGTATCTTGTGTCAGTTTTACCCATAGAAGGATTAGATGCCTGAGGCCTGGCCAATCACATGTTCGTTGCTTTATTCTGGCCAATCAGATGACATTGTGCGCTGTCTTCTTTCTCTGTAACTGCATGTTGGCTCTGGTGAAAATCTCTCACTTCACAAAAACCCAGAGACAGAGAAGCTGCTCTCAGAGCACAACTCAAGATGATCTGGTACTGCGTTTTCATTTTATTTCTCTGCCGAATACGTAAGTTTAATCCAAACAATTAATGATTAGAGACACATCTTTTAAATCCATTTTGGAATCCAAAATCATGTGGATATTTGTACATTGTTACATTTACTTTTTGTATATTATATTCATCATTGCAATTTTTTAAAGAATGAGAGAGATTATTACAGTTAGTTTGAGTAAGTTTTACCACTGTTAAATGTTTCTCTGTCTCTGTTTAAAGGGGTGGCAGCCAATGATGTCTCCCAGCCCCGTCTCTCAGTGACAGCCCAGCTTGGAGATAATGTCACTCTGGAGTGCTTCAAGTTTTCAAGAGTTTTCACTTTCTTCTGGTTTAAGAAGACAGAGGGGGAGAGACCGATATGCATGGTCACCGGTGCAAGTAAGATAACAGTTCATGGAGGATTCCAGAACAATCCCAGAATTAACTGGACATTCAGTGACCACAGTTTCAACCTCAGCATCTCCAACATCGAACCATCAGACGTGGCAACGTATTTCTGTGCCGTGTACCAATATAACACCATCATTTTTGGTAATGGAACCTCACTGACTCTCAAAGGTAAACTCTAAGCAACTTACTCAGAATACAAGATCAGTTAAAGCTGAACATGTGTTTTTGGATTACATTTATAAACCAAGCTATATTTAATATTACAATGTGCCAACTGCATATCTTAACTGCGTAACCACTCACTGAAAAATTCATTTTTGTAATTTGACGTAGCTCATGTAAATATAGTACTTGACATGTTAAATATACAACCATTCCATCCGGAATGGCTTGCTGATCTGGAGTTCATGTACAAAGGACTTCATTCTCTCTTTTTCCACCGGCATCGTAGGTCCTTCCAACGGCACAGAGCACACTGACACAGGCAAGTACAAGAAAACATCTTTTATTGCAAACTCTTGGATATTAAATCAGTAATAAATCTCAATTTAAACATGTTTTAAAATGAAAAAACGAATAGACTTACTTTCAGAATGGTTGTTGGCCATGCAGGACGTCTCAGAACTATTTCATACCAAACAGTCAATAGGAAGCTGCACTAAAATCACTGAGCTTCAGGCTTTCTGAAGCCAATATATACAGGACGATATGTGCAGAAATACACACATACAGTCTTGAAGTTGGATCTTTTACCATTAGACAGCATTGTGTCTATGCCAGAACTGCCAGGAGATGGGTTTGTATCCCCTCAGTGTACATTTGTCTTGTCGTCTAAAGGGCCTGAAACAAACAGCCTGCTGGATTCCACAGTCTTTGGGTTGGGAGCAGCACTGGCTGTGTGTGTGATTGTGATCATTGCCCTCATCTTCACCCTGCATAGGAAAACACGCTGTGGGCACTGTAAACGTGAGTGACATTAAACATTCAAGCATTTCATTTGCTCAGATCTCACAGAGTATCCCTTAGTTTGGTTGTCTTAAACATTTCACTCTTAGAAAATGTAGAGCTTTTTTATTGTTCAGTACTTAGAAACCATTTGAAACTAGTTTTCTTTTTTCCACTCCAACAGGAAACAGTACAAACTACAATGTTTCCAGTGGCGAGCTGTCAAGTGTCAGGGTAAATAATATGCTTGTTACAATCCTGAATCAACTGCCATTTTTAAACTGACATCCATTATTATTGTTATAATGTTATAATATTATCATTATAATATCATTAATATAATGTAAATGGATACTGGTTAAGATGGAGGCAGGGATCATTACTTCATGACTGATATATTTTAGCGTGATATGCTTTGGCATAATACAAATGTCAAGTGATAATTTTGTATGATTCTGCCACAACCTTTCCACAACATCTTTGTCAACAAGTCTGTTCTAAATGTGGTTATAGTATGCGCATGTAAAATACCTGCAAGGGACTATATGATATCTATATGATATATTTAACAGATTATTAGTTATATCATCAAAGGAGAATTGAACATCATGGGTTTAGAGGAATGGAAAGCAAGATGCGGACAAAAGCATAATTTTGAACTACAACATGTTCAGCTGGCAAACATTTAAACTTTAAGACCTTGGTTCAGATTTACTGAACTCCAGATTAACATCTCAGGTTACCAGTTTAAGTAAAACATCATGAGTTCTTTTGTCTCCCCACCAGAACTGTGATGCAGGAACTCTGAATTATGCTGCCCTGAGTTTCTCTGACAAGAAAAGGAAAAACCAAAGACAGAAGAGAGAGATGGAGAGAGAGACGGTGTACTCTGATGTGAGAAGTCAAACCTGGGACTGAGAGACCTGATTCCTACATTTTCAGTGAAAGAGGAGAAAAAGAGGAGGAAAGCACACAGCAGAAATGAGGATAAGAGCCCCAGTCCTGCACTCTCTCTGAATCCTCCCCCACAGAACACCCTGGGTACACGGCTGCACCACCACTGAGCCTAAAGATTCAACCTGCGGCATCAGTACCACTTTGGAGGGGAGTAAATAATAGTAATAATAATTTTTTCAGAGCCAGAGGTTGCTGCCCCTGTACCTGCATAAATATGGAGTGGCTGTGTGTTAGTGAACAGACGCTGATTCCCATAATCTGTGCTCATAGTGACTGCTGATTGGATAATTTACAGAGGTGGGGGGTGGATTTTTCGTGTGACTGGTCACAGGTCAGAAGCAAGCAGAAGTTTAAACAAGTGAGGAAGTGACATGAGAAGAAAAAGACAGATCAGAGATTACAACCTAACCTTGTTTCAGAAATCATCCAATCAGAAGCAGCGCTGGGCACCTCGCCCGTGTGCGTTTGTGTCTTTGTGGAATGTAGTCATAACATTATATGTGTAGGTATATATCGGTGTAAAAATGAGACCATATTTCTTATATTTTAGTGATTGTGTATTAGGATTTTCACATTTTAACTTGTTATTTTGTCATAAGTAGATGCATCCTGCACTGTGCACCACAAAGGAGGTTCGTTGCTGTAAAAATAAAGATATTTTCATATGAATTTGAATTGCTTGGATTATTACTTTTGTCAGTTTTATGTATTTTGTATGTTTTTGATTTTTTTTTTTTTGGCATGAGCATGGGATCTGGAGACACCCCAGTGAGTTCATTGACTTCAGTCAGTAAAATGTAAAACATGAATAAAAAGTACTTATGATAAAGGTAATAAAGTTACACCTGGAACTGTTGTCAGCAAGGTGATGAAAGTGGGTTTTTAGCCCAGTTTTAAAACAGTGGAAGAGCTGGTGAGATGGAGGTGATTGGGTAGATTATCCAGACACTGAGCAATGGAGCAGAAAGGCCAGGGCACAGGTCAGAGTCTCATGGCCGACACAGCTGGGAACACAAGGGAGTTTCACCAGACAGGGAAACCATCACCACTGAGAGTTTTAAAAACCAGCAGGAGGAAGTAACCTTAATCCAGTTGACAGGAAGCTTGTTCAGCGAGGCCAGGACAGGACTGATGTGGGGGGCAACCCGCTGTTGCTGAATTGAGTGGTGGCTGCGTAGCATAGTGGTAAGGAACAGGGCTCATAACTGAAAGGTTGCTGGTTTGATTCCCCTGCTGTTGTACCCTTGTGTAAGCTATTTAACCTAAAATTACAGTGAATATTCAACTGCATAAATGGATAAAATGTAAAAATTGTGACCTATTGTGGCAAATGCTAAATGACACTAATGAAATTTAATGAATTGACTTAGTGTGGAGCCCAGCAGAAACAGCACTGCTGTAACTGACTCTGAAGCAAACAGGAGCGTGGACAAGTTTCTCCAGGCCAGGGGAGAATGGATCTCTCATCAGGAGATATTTTTCAGAGGGACGAATGACGTTTTGCAGAAAGATTTGATGTGTTTGTTAAGCACCACCCCCAGCAGTGGTAGCAGAACAGGACAGCTGGCCGTCATCTTACGGTTAAAATTTCAGCCACCTTTTAACCACGGGGGTAAGCCTAGGAGGAGAGCTTTGGTTTCACTGTTCAGCTGAAGGAGTTTCTCACTTGCCCATGCTGTTACCTTGGGTTTGGTCTTGATAGACATGTGTATCATCCAACAGCAACAGTTAAACTGAACCACATGGTTTTGGTTAAATGGCTGAGGGGGAGCATGTGCATGAGAAAAAGAGAGGGACCTAACACAGAGCCTTGGGGGACGCCACATGTTATGGGCAGGGGAGACAGATCTAGCTTTCCTTCTGACTACATGCTGTGTTTTCAGGTTATAATTTGACAGGTAGGATGTGAACCAGTTATAGACAGCACCAAGGCCAATGTGGTCCTTAAGGATGTTATGGTTCACTGCACTAAGATCAAGAAGAGTAAGGACACAAGGACCCTGAGTGGTCAGGAGCAGATCATTAACCACTCTTATCAAGGCTGTTTCTGTGCTGCGTTTGCATCTGAAAACCTCATCGAGAGAGTTTCATACAAGTGTGACTGCAGCTGACAGGCTATTAGCTTCACCAGTATTTTAGATAAGAAAGGAGATTGGATTCAGGCCTGTAGTTAGCAGGGCCGTCTTGTTCAGGGTTGGGTTCTTTATGAACCTGGGAAATGGCATCAAGATTAAATGGCAATGGCACAACCACTGTCTGAAGGGACTTGTTAATGAGCCAGCAAAGAGGAGAGGGATTTTTAAAAAAGCAACCCTGCATTATTCACACACATGCACGACCCACACATACGCACACACATTCACTTAGATTTAGCTGGCCTTCAGTTTGCTACAGGGAGAGGGGCAGCGAAGAGTTACATGTAAAAAAGATGCAGCTGAGACTGGCATTTAATTTTTATTTATTTGGAGAGCAAGATGCGATACTTGGTGTCCTTTATTTCCCCCAAACCTGCTTACCCTGTACTGTTTCAGGAAATAAATTTGGCATCATTGGTTTGAATCCCGTCACCTCCTGGTCCTTCCAGTCTGCACTAGCTACTTTAAACTTGTGCACATCACAATACTTATGTCACTGCAAATGTAAGCAGCCCAAATTGGAATACTTTTACTGTCTTTTAGAAGAATGTGTCAGCCAATGTACTGTATCCACATCTTTCCCATGGTTTCAGATGTAATAATTAACCACTTAACAACTGAGAATGACAGAAGAGACTGAAGTATGGAAGTTAATATAGGTAAAACCACTGCTACACTAAGCAAGCAGCCAGCAAGCCAGAGTCATGTTAGCTATACTGCAACAACTTACTTACAGGCCTGCCTTGCTAGCTCACCAGTAAAATAGCAATTATCTTACATTTGGGTGTGCATGGAATTCAGCCTGCTAACAGGCCACCAGTTTTGAATGACTCAAATGGGCATGGGCATTCTAAGCTAATCCTCCCTCTCCTCAGAACAGGTATAATATCTGGTGAAAAGTAATTATGGAAAACTAACCATCACCTGCCTGGATGAAAGTGTTCAGTTTCTCTTTTTTTTCTCTGAGGGACTTGCACCTGGTGAGCTCTGTTTGACACTCATTTTTGTCGGTGCTTTGGTACCGTTCTCGCTGCATTACAAAGTTTAAGGCCCAGCAGCTCAACGGCAGCACACACACATCTCTGTGACCTTTTCATGGATCTTTGATGTTAAGCAGATGACCTGAGGGGCCTCCCAACTTCCTTCAGAGGTTACAGATAACCCATCCAGGTCATGGCGAGATCTGCCTGGGAGAGCTAGTGTACCATACCGCCGCCATGACAGATCACTGAAAACTCACAGGAAATTAGGAGGGAGGGGTCAAATTTATCTTTGACCAATACGGGTGAGGTATTTCCTTTGGCAAACACTGACAGCCAATCAGAAAAGGGCCCATGTCCCTCACACCTCCGTACCACTAAGTGGCTGGGTAATGACCTTCATTCACACCAAAGCGCTGCGTTTGAAAGGCGTCTCTCCTCTGGTCCTGCCCCATGGCTACCACTGCAAGCCTGCTCACTTTCATCTTCACTGGAACCTGTAAGTGCAAAAACATTCCGTTTTTATCATTATTAACAATGACACAATATGCATAATCACAGCCTTCAACATGAGGGTCATGTTCAAACGTCTGTGTTAGGGATTGTTCAGAGATGAAGGAGATGTGTCCGGTGTGATGTTGTAAAAAGCTAACTTGTGTATTTTTTGTCCTTAAAGTGGCAGATGTCATTTACCAGCCCCATCTCTCAGTGGTGGCCCAGCTGGGGGACAGTGCCAGACTGCAGTGTTTCAAGTCCTCAGGGTTATTTCACATCTTCTGGTTCAAGAAGGCGGAGGGAGAGCCACTTGCCTGTATGGTCACAGTATCTGATACACGTGATATAACTGTTCATGGAGAGTTCCAGAACAATCCGAGATTCCACTGGACATTCAGTGAGCACAGCTTCAACCTCAGCATCTCTAGCATCGAGCCATCGGACGTGGGGATATATTTCTGTGCCTCGTATCAATGGAACTTCATCAGTTTTGGGAACGGGACCTCACTGACTCTCAAAGGTAGACAAGTTTTTGTTTCATTTCTTTATTTTGCAAAACAAAACAGATTGCATATTTACACAAAAATATATATTGTATGCATTGTAAAATGAACTATGCAATATTTTTTTGTCTGTGCAAAATTGATTGTGTTTCATCAAGATACATAATTGTGTTTGTCATAATTTTATGAAAATTGTGTGTAGCACATACTGTATACCTAAACATCAGAGCTGGAAATGCACTATGGGAACCTGAAGGTGTTTATTCTTATACAACAGACTCTTGGACCACCCCGACACCCCATGACATGGGTAAGTAAAAGCCTACTATATTACATTCTGTACACATGGAATCGAGATTGGTCATGTGCAACAGAGGAAAGCTGAAAACTGATGACACTTCATCAAATCTAATATTCTAAGATATCAAATATAATATTCTTCAGCTTTCTTACTTCAGATTAGTTTATGTAACACTAACATACACAATTAGTCAATGTGTGACACACATTGTGTGACATAATTCCAGGAAATGTGGTTGTAGCCTAACCTCCGTATTGTTATGACCAGCTACCCCTGATTTTGAAACCAACTGCTGAGAATGACAGTTAAGAAACACACACACATGCACACCCACACACGCACACACATAGTCACACACAAATCTGATCATGTACATACATACACACAAAGCTTCATAGGAACTGATCCTCTTCCCTAAAAGTCAAGGGTGTTGAAGGTTAAATCAAAACTCTGATCCACCTTGCGATCCAAAAATGACATGAGACCTGCTTTCTGACTTCCCCTCTGCATTGGGCCAGTGGTACCACATGTCCTGTTACCCCCACCTGTGAGCACTGTGTAATTAAACCAGAGGCTCAGGTAGCCTTTACCAGCTGATACTGTACCCACAAGCACTCCAGGACAGATCTGTTCATTAAATACTATCAAAAGCAGTGTCACATTCTGGTGGTTCTGCAGTGTCCTAATTGGATACACTTCCTGTCTCTGACAGCACCTTCCTGTCTCTCTCAGACCCCCAGCAGACCTGCACTGAGCAGATGAGGGTGGTGATCTGGCTCTCTGTGGCCCGCACTGGAGTCATGCTGACTGGAATCCTAATACTACTGCTCTACTTCTGGGCCAGGAGAACCTGAGAGAGAGAGAGAGAGAGGAGGAAGGGAGGGAGGGAGGGAGAGGGAGGGAGAGAGAGAGAGAGAGGAGGGAGAGAGAGAGAGAGAGAAAGAGAGGAGGGAGGGAGAGAGAGAGAGAGAGAGAGAGAGGAGGGAGGGAGAGAGAGAGAGAGAGAGGAGGGAGAGAGAGAGAGAGAGAGAGAGAGGGTGAGGTGAAGGGAGAGAGAGAGATAAACACATGAGAGGGTGTGTGTGTGTGTGTGTGTGTTTCGGCGTGCATGAGTGTTGAGGCCACAACTGGGTCAGTTTGGTGTGAATCGTACTAGAGTCCTTTTCATACAGGTGTTTGCTGCTTTGTGTCTGTGAATATCTCCTTTTCAAGCTGTGACCCACTTCTGCATCTGAAATTATTTCTGATGTTGACTTAAGACTACTGGCATGGCTTTGTGTGATATTTTCATAGGATATTCTGTTTTGTTTTTGTTTTGTTTTTTTCATTTTATTTTTAAAACTGTTGGTAAAAATGGTAAAAATGTTCAGTCAGCACTGATGTTGCATTTTTTAAATTTTCATTCATGGGTTTGTAAAAAAAAGGCACAAATGCAGGAATTCAAAATTCATTTATTCATTTTTGCAATGTTATGTAAAATAGTTTAATTGGAGATAATTTTGGTATAGCTAAGACATGAAGTGAGTTTATTGAGAAATTGTGTGAGAAAGTTGGTTATTGCTGTCTATAGAAGAGTCTGTAGAGATGAAGCTATCAGTCCATCCCATCTACCCATCAATCACTTGACCACAAAGATAGTTTCACCTCACAGTTTTTCTGAGGCTTTGTTCTCTAAACGGTACAATAGAGTGCACAGTGCATTCAGTGCTTAGCACATTGTGGCTTTGACTGCTAAAGCAAAGAGGTGGGGAAAAAATATCTCAGTGGTTAGACATTTCAGATGTCAGATCTGTCCTGCTGTTATTGTACAGTGTTTGCTGAGAGAAATATAGTCAGGTTCACATGAAAAACACATTAACATTCCCTTTTACTGTGTACCATTTACCAGTGGAATCAAACTGAGTACATGAATGCTTACAAGTAATGAAGCAGAATTTATTTTCAAATTATTCACAAAAATCTATGTCTCGTGCTCTTTCCTCTCCGTTTCTGTAGTGTAAGGCTGCAAACCCCTGCACCCAACACAGGGCCTGCACCAGCATTTCCCAAGCAGTATTTAATTAAACTGATACAGTCTATTACAGTGCGCCTTCTTACACAGACAGCAAACACCTTTTCTCTTTCTCTCAGAGGTTAGTTGTATTAGGGGGGTGGGCAGGGCCTCTAGTTCACACCTCTTCAGGGTAATGCTGATGCTCTTCCTGTTATTCTCCACTCTAAGAAGATGCTGAATGTTTGATAGACACTCACAGGAAGGCTGACCTGTTGTATTCACACCTCTGAGTGCATGAAAGCCACACTCTCACCTCATGCATGTACAGCTCTAATTATAACTCTCAGGACTGAACTCGATACAGCACTCGCACACAGCCTCACTGAGGGTCATTCTGCATGTTACCTCTCTGCAGAGCTAAGTATTCTGCTGCAGCTGTTCTGGGTCAGTACCTCACACAGGGGTGGAACAGCAGCTGTTCTGGGTCAGTACCTCACACAGGGGTTGAACAACAGTGTCCCACCTGGGATTTCAAGCTGCAGCCTTCTGCCATTAAACCCAGCCCCCCAACCTCCCAAACCCAGCTTCCTCACCCCCCCAAACCCAGCTCCCTCACTCTCTCCCCCACCTCCCAAACCCGGCTCCCTTAGTCAGCATTATCTTACTGCCTCCTAAAAAACAGGCGATGTTCCTCTGTTTGGCCAGTAGGGTGCAGCAGAGTGTAAATATTGCTGTCAGACAGCATGCATGTTGTAAGGAAACATTAAATTAAGTGCTCAGGTGTTGATAAGCATTGTATTTTAAATGTGTATGAATTTGTATGTATCAAACTGTCTTGTGAGCAAAAGCATCAGTGTATCTTTGGGTGTGTATAAGCATTTTTACATGCATGTATACGTGTGTTTGCATGTGCAAGCATTTTGCGTGTGTGTGTGTGTTTAATGCATCTCCACAGTGCATTATTGTAATGGAAATATGTGGCTGTGGTTAGTGTATGTAGTGGACGTCATGGTTTCTTCAGTTTTTCTCTTGTTTGTGTTGCTGTGCGGTTATTAGCAGTGTTCTGCACACGCCCACACTCTGTGCCGCTACCTGCAGGTCTGTGGTGGTTTTGGCTCAGGCCCGGGGCAGGGGGCGGAGGGCAGGGTTCTCCCTCTTCACTTTGGTCAGGCTGTCTGGCCGTTTTGCTCATTGGAAACCGTGCGACTCTGCCTGTGTGGTTTTCTGCAGGATGCGTCTCTGTGCTTTAGTGTTGCACTGAGCTCTTTAGCTCACACTGCAAGGCACAAACACCCCAGTGCTGTTCTGAGGAAATCAATGCACCAGACACTTATTTTTGCAAAGAGAATGATTTTGGCTTTTTCATTCTGATGGTTGGGTTTATTTTGAGCTCTGTACTGAAATCACTGTTTTAATTTTGTTTGCATGTGGGTCATGGTGTTAATCTATTCTCATCTCAGGTCTAAAACACCTTTAATTTCTTTCTTTCATCTGTTTTAGATACAGCTTTAAGTCCTACTGCAGGGCTGTTCAACTTGCGGCCCTTTAAACTAAAATATTGATGATTCACATGTTACAGTTGCTTAAAAATATGTTACACTGTATGTGTAGGACACACATGCTGTGACTAAATACAATGAAATCAAGCATGCAGTATGGTTTTTCCTCAGGGTTCTGGGGGGGTGGTCAAGTGTTGAAGCAAATGTATATACCATGTTGAGTGCAATATCTAACTAATTCTTTACAGAATGAACACACAGTAACATGCACCACAGGGGTGGTGTGTGCGACAGTTTGTGTCCTCTGTCCTGCTCTTCTGCCTTTCCATTAGAGGGGTTCAGGTTTATGAAAAGTAAGTCAAGCAATGTGCTGGTTTTCTCTGTATAAAATTAGCTTTGTCTTTGTCTTTGTTGTATTATTATTATTATTATTAGTTTGAACTGTGAGCCGGCCTCATGTTCATGTTCACAGCCAATTTCAAATTCACTCAGCATGAGCTACCTCTCTCTCTCTCTCTCTCTCTCTCCCTCCCTCCCTCTCTGCTGTGGGCTCATGGTGTTGGCTGTGAAGGGGGTGGGCTTCATCAGCTTTGACCAATCACAGGGGAGTGTGAGGTGTCAGTGAGACCACTTCAGTCTGAGGATGAAGAGTTGTTTACGGGATGTTTGCTCTCATCTCTTGTTGCGGTCAATGTGCTGTTAACTCAGCCCTCCACTGCAGCAGAACATTGCCTTAAAAGGTCAAATTATGATGGACAGCAGCATGTGTCATTTCCTGTGTAAAACAGCCCCCCCCCTCTCACACCCACATCTTGAGGGTGGACTGAGAGAGGACATTTTTCTTCAGATGCAGCATGGAAATGATTTTGCTTTGATACCTTAGTTATCCAACAGAACCGACTGAAGTAGCTTATTATACATACAGGTTGCCATTCTCAATCTACGTTATGAATAATTAAATATGCCTGCAACATCAACGCCATGAGCTCAGTCAGTACCTTCAACTGGCTACTTTTCGAGTTGATATATTTGCATCATTTTCTTGGTCAAATATTGTCAATGAGACAATATGACACAACAATTTATTGGTCCATTTGTAAGAGGTCAGCACAAAACAGAAAAAGAGAAATTATAAACCCCTGTACAATACACATATAAAACACATGTTTATATAGGACTACAGAGCTCAGAGGTTACTCTTTCCCCACTCATGCTCTGAGACCCGCAGTAGTTTGTGTATTCGCCACAGTTCATATAGGATAAAGCTTGGTCTGCCTCTGCTCTCATTGGACACAGGCACCCTCAGTTCAACATGCCATGCCAGGTTGCATGAGGTACTCCAGTG
Source organism: Megalops atlanticus (assembly GCA_019176425.1). Classification (NCBI taxonomy): domain Eukaryota; kingdom Metazoa; phylum Chordata; class Actinopteri; order Elopiformes; family Megalopidae; genus Megalops; species Megalops atlanticus. The sequence goes on from CM032888.1 coordinate 33,352,445, forward strand.
ATCTGCCTGGTCTTTTTCAGCCCCCTGCAGCTCTGTGCTTTGTTGGCCACACAGCTTGGAGCGCGGATCCACCGCTTTCCTCAGCTTGTTCGTATATGCTTGAGTTGGTCCACCCCACCAGGCCGGAGAGAGAGAAAGTGAGAACGTTCCTCACATGGCAAGTACAGCAGGCGATGAGGATCTTTGGGTGAAGCAGATTCAGCTTTTGCACAGGTTGCTTTTTATAGATGTGTTGGGTGTTGTCATTAATGCACTGGGAGCTGTCAGCAGGTTCAGTTCAACTGAGGACAGCTGAGGACCAGCTGTTACACAGGGTATTTTTTTTAGTGAAAGTCTGTGAGCTGTGAGTTATGAGATCATTTGGTTTTTTATGTTTAGTTCACCTGCCTCAGTCAACTCAAAGCGCTGTTCATCATCTCAGAGGCCCTGCAATGCTGTGTCCTCCATACACTTCACAACAAGCAAGCTGCTGCTAGAGCTGCTGCCTCTCGAATATGTGATGTAATGTAACGTAGAATATGGAATATGCATGTGTGTATGTGTGCGTGTGTGTGTGTGTGTGTGTGTGTGTGTGTGTGTGTGTGTGTGTGTGTGTGTGTGTGTGTGTGTGTGTGTGTGTGTGTGTGTGTGTATGAGAGAGAGAGAGAGAGAAAGTGTGTGTGTGTGTGTGTGTGTGAGAGAGAGAGAGTTTTTGTGTGAGGTTTACCCTTATCTGATGCATGTGAAACAGAGGTTCAAAGCACAGTCCCCCTGTCTGGCCCTGTGCTCTATAGCACAAAGATCTGTGGAAACACACAGAGCAACTCCCTTGTTTCTGCTCCCCCTGCCCTGCTCGTGATTTGAAATGGCTTCTCTCTCAGTGAGGGGCAGGGCTTGTGCAATTATGTCACTGTCGGCTTTTCACATAAAGCTCCAAAATGAGCTAAACCACATTGCTGTTTGAAACAAAAAGGCAAATGAGCTCAAGTGCTTTTCGATACCTCACTGAAGCTGGTTATCCAGTGGATAAAAATAATTCAATTTTGTCGAATAGGTTAAAAATGTTGTTTAACAAGCTCCAAATGTCTGTAAATCACATAAAATGAAATGACACCTGTGCAGCTGCAACGCTTTCAGAAACTACATTTGCCATCAAGACAGCTCTGAACAACTGGCGCCATCTGCTGGCAGAATAGCAGAGTGCTGATGGAGGCGAAGGTTGCCGGTTCACACAGGTGCAAACTTTCGTGTTTCTCTTGTATCCAATTCGCTTCTCTGATGTTGCACAGATCCTGTGTGAGGTCAGTGCGATTTTTAACAGTGAAAGGTACACACAGCTTATAAGACAATTATAACGAAAGCTTAGCTATGACTCTGGTGATCTTTTGTCTTCAAGGAAAATAAAATTTAAGCTAATATTTATACTTTCACCAACACTCTCGATAAGCAGAACCGTTGCTTTGCTGTCGTGAGTTTCGTGGCTGGAAGAGTAGCCCAGCTGAAGCGTTCCTCTCACGCTGATCGGCTGACTGATGAGACGTTCGGTCGTTTCACTTAGAGCGTTTTTTTTTTTCAGTGGAAAATTGTCACCATTTCAGTTTGCGGTTGAAATCGATTAATTTACTCCTAACAATAACGAGATCTATTTTTTAAACAAGTGTAATGAGTTAATGTTTCGAAGAGCGCCAGCCTGTATCCCACTCTTATCCACCAGACTAACTCCTCTTAGCAATGAAGACACAAACACACGAGGCTTTGACAGAAAACGACTTTAATCAACGGCTTCATTCGTTTACATCTGGAAAAACACATGAAGCCCCCTCTTTATGCAATATTTTAAAAAACACAAGGCATTTTCAAAAATTGTGCTTTTTTATTACAATACTGGAATGTGGTACCATATCTTGTTTCCAAAGACAGTACGAATATTTCCCTATGTCTGTACAAACATTTCACTGATTTCACAGCTGGAATGTTAACCAATGATCTCTAAAGCCCCACACATTCATAAGATCTTTGTGATAAATTAATCCCCGCTGTAATTTGACAGATAGCAGAATCACAGAACCTGTGAGAAAAGCAGTCACACAGCAACATGTTGCCTGTCAGCCTCGGTTATCCGCTGTGCACCGACCCGGACACCACCTCTGGTCACAGACGTGCCCTCGGCTGAAATACTGTATGCGCAAAGACATCATAAGCAGGTGACTCGCCTGCTCTGCCAGTACACTGCAGGCCTCCCTGCTTAAATCTCACGCTTCGCTTAGCTGAAACATGATTGGTTGTCAAAATAGGGGACAGACGAATAACAACCAATCCTCTTCCCTGCATGCTTTTCTCAGTTAAGTGCACAGTCATCACCGGAGGTGTGTGGAGGTGAATGAGGCATGCCTGGTGCCTCAGAAGTCACAGGGCAGTACAGAACCTCAGGCAGTGAAATCAGGCGAGATTACTGGCAGATCCAGCCGGCTGGCAGGGGATCGGATTAACAATGTGTCACGCCTGCATTTCCCCCCCTTTCACACCCTGTGGCCTGCGAATTCGAACCCAAGTCCCCTGCCTGTGTGTGACACTGTTTGTAAGAGCTCTGCCATGGGGCCATTAGCCACAGTGCGTTAGCATGTATAAACACCCCAAAACACATCCCAGGTAAAACACACCCCCATCTCCCACCTCCCACACAACTTAAACCCTCCATCTTCTTCAGAGAACAGGGAGAAGCACCTTTATACACACTCACACCTGTAACAAACAGTGCTCGCTACCATCACTCGTTACAGTACAACAGATCTGCATGCCTGAGCTACCTCCTCTTCCCATTCCTCTCCCCGTTTCATCTCTCTATCCTCTTCATCTCCTTCTCTAACACACTCCCTCCATCCTTCTCTCCCTCCCCTCATAACACTCTCACACTCCCCCATCCCTCTGTCAGTCCATTACTCCTTCTCTCCACCCATCTCTCCATCTCTTTGACTCCATGCTTTGTGGGAAATACATGTACAAAGCAAAGGCAGACTACTTTCTACCGCCCCCCAGTCCCCCATCTGAAAACATACACAAACACACCTACCTTACCAGCATCCTCTCTAACCAGATGACTTTTATTCGGTAAAGAGTGGGAGTGTCTATCAGCTGGCCAATCACACAGCAGACTGCTGCAGGACCCAGGTGTAACATCCATGAAGTTTTTTTTTTTTTCCAGTCCAGTCCAGTTCCTATACACTGGAAATCTTCAACACAATCCCAAAATAAATTATATCAAAATAAATAAATTAGTCTATTCCCCGTGACAGGGCTGGTATCACAAATCAGGACTTACAATCATACAAATGACATAAAATTACAATAAACAACGAACGATCCATAGTCACACAACTGACCTAGAAGTACCACAAACAATCTATAATCTCACAACCGACCTAAAGGCATGACAAGCAGTCTATAGTCACAGACTTTAAGCTGTGCTGATCATCATCTCTGATAACCCCACCCTCATGGTTTAGAGCCCTCCTTGTTCTGGCGCATGGCCCAAGATGGACTTTTTGCTCAACGAACAACAGCAAAAGGGAAAAATCCCTTAATAAACCAGAGCCAAATCAATATTACAGAGATTCATAACAATACATACATTCACCTCTCAATGTTCTATATAAAATGCTGGACATGCATAAATGACAAGACTCATTATACTATTGTTGAGCATGAGTTATCGTGTGAAACCTACTGCTACAAAAAAGCCTTTCGGGCTCGTTTCAACTTGAGATAAATGTGCTTACAGCGCCCTCTTTTGGAGGAAAGCAACACCTGCCCCAGGTTGCTTATAAGACACTGCCCATCAAAAATAGTGACTTTTACTTCCTTTCTCAAGTTAGAGCAAACATGTACAGGTTTACTCTAACATGAGAAAGTAAGTAAAATTCACAGTTTTTTATGGAAATGGCCATTTTACAGACATCATTAACATGAAAATACACACATTCACATTTTGGTACATAATGTATAACGACATCTCAGAGACTGGTGCAGAAAGTTCTCTTACAGACAGAGATGATATTTTTGTCATTTAGTCCCTTTCAGTCACTGCATGACTGCATTACTTATATCCTTGAGACTGAAAACAGCTTTGTGTGCACAACCAAAAGCTCATCTTTTCTATGTTATCTGAAGGAATCGCGGTTTTCAGACATTTTCTCCACATGACGACCATAAAAAATAAAACAGTTCCCATGGTAATTGCAGTCACAATGTTAATGGAGGGGAATTATTCAGGAAGCATACATGGTTGCCAGTCAATGCAGTGTTATCAGACATTAACCAGCCAGTCAATGTGGGAAAGTCTACATATCTTTCTCCATCTGAATTTTACAGCGTCAGTGTAAAACAGGGATTTAAAGTGAAAAAACAGTCATTTTAACCGACTTCGTGTTCACCAATGGTTGGAAATGCCAGGCCAGCACATGCCAAAAGCCTGAGATTTGAGGGCTCAAAATGAAATAAAAACAGAAACATTCATCCATTAGCTTTTTACAACAGCTTTTTCTTTGTGCTTTTTTATCAGTTTTTAACAGTGAAACAGGCAGATCAGGCCACACTGTGACAGCCTGCAGATTCAGCCTCTGTCTGACGTGACTCAGTCACCAGCCACACGAGAGAACCCACAACACCTCTGCAGACAGCTGTGCTCGAAACGGAGATACTGTACGCACAACGGGCAGGACACAGACAGCTTCAGGTGATTCTCCCACTCAGTCAGAAAGCAGTACCCCTCCCATAAGCTAGGGGGCAGTGTGCATGTACTTATCTCAGTTAAGTGCACAGATATCCGCAAACATACATGAAGCTGGCTGAACAAGGCAACCCCCACACAGTGGATTAGCAAGGTACTGCCCAAACTGCCATACTCTGCATTGTACTCAAGATTACCAAAGGTTAAAGGTTACCAAAAAAGGATACATCGCCATATAACATTCCACTTCCTGTTTCAAAGGAAAAGCCATGAGAAACACTTTTTTCTTTTTCAAAATAGAACTAAAACATGAACCCACATCTCAGCCCAGCTTGATGGTGCAGTAGCGGACTATCTCCACAGGGGGGCAGCAATCAGAGTCAGAGACAGCAACAGGAGGAACAGGCAGGGGGTCGGCTGCGTGACCCCTGACCTTACACGCCCGCCCTGGTTGGGCCGAGACCAGCGGGGGCCAGTTCTGTCCCGGATGTGGGGGGCTTGTTTGGGCCTGATGGACGTGGGGGTTTACTGTAGGGCGGGGAGTACGGCCCGTAGCCTGGCCAATCATCACTGTACCTCTCTCCCCCTGCCCCGCCCCCTGATCCACTGCCCTCCTCACCTGAAGGGGTAATGAGACGTGTGTGTGTGTGTGTGTGTGTGTGTGTGTGTGTGTGTCTGTGTGTGTGTGTATGTGTGTATTACTCACTGTCTATGAAGTCAGTGTCCTGATCTGTCTGGGCATGTGTGTGTGTTTGTGTACGTGTGTGTGTGTTACTCACTGTCTATGAAGTCAGTGTCCTGATCTGTCTGGGCATGTGTGTGTGTTTGTGTACGTGTGTGTGCGTGTGTCTGTGTGTGTGTGTGTTACTCACTGTCTATGAAGTCAGTGTCCTGATCTGTCTGGGCATGTGTGTGTGTTTGTGCACGTGTGTGTGTGTGTGTGTGTGTGTGTGTGTGTGTGTGTTACTCACTGTCTATGAAGTCTGTGTCCTGGCCTGTCATGGCATGTCTCAGCCTGTTGGTGGCGACACGGAGCTCCATGATCAGCTGCCGGGTGCGCACATCCGGCCGGGCGATGTCCACCTCCACCTCCGGGTTATTAATCTGACTGACTAGCCCATCGCCTGTCACATCCGGCAGGTACCTGCAGCACACACACACACGCACACACACGCACACGCACGCGCACGCACACGCACACGCACACACGCACACACACACGCGCGCACACGCGCACACACACACAGAGTTTGTTTTAACTGTATTGAAAATGTGAACAATGTTTCAGGCCATTGGGAAAATGCAAGCATTCGGCAGGAACACAGGTGGGGCCTGGTACAACAAAAACGTCAAAAAATGAATCTTCCCACCCTCTCAGCTGCTTCCTCCCTCTCATCTTCTCCTCGGTTTCACCCTCTCTTTCCCTCTCTCACCTTCCTCTGGTCTGTCCGTTCCAGCACCTGTCCTCGTTGGTGAGGTCGGCGGCCATCTTGTCATCGTTACAGAGCGTGTGCGGGAGCGATACCCAGAATCCCCTCATGGGTCGCAGCCGGTCCTTCAGGTCCGACACCTGGCAGGGAGGGGCCACAGGACACGCCCGTCACTAAGACCCAGCCTAAACTCAGACAGGGTAACAAACGGTGACAGAGGGGGACCCCAAAACGAGGCACACGCGTGCCCGTCAGCGCCCCAGTCCTCACCAGGCGGTCCAGGTTGGTGCCGGCGGCCGTGGTGGGCTTCTCCTCGGGACTGTAGGTGCGGAACGGCCTCCTGCTGCCCCCCTGCTCCCTGGGAGAGCGGCGCGACCGCCCGGGGGCGGGGCCGGGACTGCCACACCCCTGAAACACCTGTGGGGGGGGGTGAGACCAGGGGTGAGCCCCAGCTACAGGAGAGCTGCAGGGCAGCAGGTCCTTCAGAAGCTCAGTCTTTACTTCACTGCACACATTAACATCACGAGCCTCAGGGTCCCTGCTTTCACCTGATGCCCCTCATGGGATCAGCAATTTAGCCAAGACGTCCAATGCATCAGAAGTCGTCAAAGAGCAAACAGCACTGTAAAGCTCTGCTTTGTGGGAGCTTTTCTTTCTGCCCAACTGCTGCATAGTCTGAATGCCATTCAGGATGAATGCTGCTCAGTCCTTCACTCTCTCCCCTTTTCTTTTTTATTCTGCCCTCTCCATCTCCCTCCCCTCCAACTCTATTCCTCTGTCCCACACCTCCTTTACTCCCTCTGTCACTCCCTCACCTTGGTGGAGGTGCTGACACTGTTCTCCTGCATGTGCATGATGGCTTCAGACACCTTCACTGCGATGGAGTCTGCTGCCAGCTCCATGTTAAAGGGCCCTTCCAGCTTCTCTGATACCTGCACCAGAGCATCTGAGAGAGAGACAGATCGAGAGAGAAGGGGGAGAGAGACAGAGAGAGAGAGAGAGAGAGAGAGAGAGAGAGAGGGAGGGAGAGAGAGAGAGGTATATATAAGCATATAAGCAAATCCTTTCTTTAAAAAACATATTTCACGCATGACTTTACAACTCACGTTCTGACATGTGATAATACCTATTGGATAGTAGAATGACCACATTATAAAGATGTGCATATAGTTTAAAGACAGGCTGTCAGTCCTACAGACTCCTTCAGTCAAACTGTCAGGACAGCACTAATATGAAACCCTGCAGCTGTGATGTCATAATGCTGTAAGCCCCTCCCCCAGTGCCAGCCCCCGTCCCTCTTACCAATGAAGTTGTTCCACTCGGCGTCCAGGTCGGCCTGATTGGCCAGGCAGCCCTTCATCACATTGAGGCAGAGGCCATGACAGGGGCGGAGGGCAGGACTGCCCCGGCACAGAGGGCAGTACCACTGCCGCATCAGAGCACGAACACACTCCGCACCAGGACTCAACTGCAGGGAGCGGGGCCAGGGAGAGAGAGAGAGAGAGAGAGAGAGAGAGGGAGAGAGAGAGAGAGACAGAGAGAGGGACAGGGAGGAGAGAGAGAGACAGAGAGAGAGAGGGACAGGGAGAAGGAGAGAGAGAGACAGAGAGAGACAGAGAGAGAGAGGGACAGGGAGAAGGAGAGAGAGAGAGAGAGAGAGGGAGGGAGAGAGAGAGAGAGAGAGACAGAGAGAGAGGGAGAGAGAGAGGGAGAAAGAGAGAGAGAAGGAGGAATGAATGGGGGATGACAGAAGAAGGGAAGCATTAGAGATATGAATTATGAAATTGTAAAATGAAATTGTAAAATGAGAAACAGTGAGAGAGACGGAGACATAGTAACAGAGAGGGAAACCATCAAACACAGGGACAGCCACAGTAAAAGAGAGAAAAACAGAGAGAGAGAGAGAGGAAGAAGAGGAAAGAAGGAAGACAAGACAGGAGGGAGAAGAGACAGGAGACATGCTGGACACTGAGAAACAGAAAACAGTAATGTGAAATGAAGAGAGATGGAGATAGCCAGAGACTATTGATAGCAAAATGACAGTCAAAACAATGGACAGACACACATACACACACACACACACACACACACACTCCTACCTTGGCTGCCTTGCTGACGATGTCACGACCAGTCGCCAGTCCCTGTACCAACGCTCGTGCGGCAATGAACGCCCTCGACACCTGGAAGAGTCAGTAAGGACAGTCAGTCGCACCCCTGCACAGCGTTGAGGCTCAGGCTCCTCCTAGTTCTGTTCCCAGTTCACACCAGTTCACTCAGGCCTGCTCTCTCTGCTCACTGTCTCATCTCATTACCGCCATGTCATCCCCTGCTCTGCCAGGGGTCTCAGTATCTCCTTCAACAAGAACATCTCTTTCAAAGAGAGGATCACATCAGTAACCTGGTCCTGCAGATTTTTACTCAACAACATATGCAGAATCCATCCATCAAATCAAACCAGCTGCCAGCCCCGGGCCTCGGACCACCAATCAATTAATCAATCAACCAATCATTCAATCAACCTCTTTAACTTATATCAATCCTCTCTGTACCTAAGCACTTACTTTCACAGATCTTATATTATGTATATATGCATCCATGACAGCCCTGTAAGTCACTCTACCTGTATGCACCCTCTCTGTCTCACCTGTATGCGCAGACTGTCTCACCTGTACACGGAGTTTGCGAGGCAGGTCTCCGAACGGCTGTAGCTGCTCAGCGTGCTTGCTGACACACTCAAGGTACTCCTCACTGAACTGGTACTGTGGGTTCACCAAAGAGAAGACCCGCTCCACCAGGCGGGACCAGAACTCCGCCAGAACCTCCCCCAAGCTCACGTTGCCCCCTACAGGTAAACAGAGGGAACAGCAGCCAGCACAGGCATGTCAGACATAAAGGACACAGTCTAATATGCCAGATCTACGCAGGTGCAGATCTACGCAGGACTATGGGCCCAATATGAGCCCATCCATATATTATGAACACCAAAGCCCAGGACATCAGCCCATCAAAACACTTTAGACCCAAAGATCAGCAAATTTGCACAGAATCTGCTCTGACAACACAACAATTTAGGGTATCACTTCCAATACGGGATGCAGCCCAGCAACAGCCAACACAGGTAAAGAACATACACAAAATGGCAGGAGGCTAAAAACAGTGAAATGGACATAATTCACTGACCCA
>CM032888.1:33364262-33376762 GCA_019176425.1 Megalops atlanticus
CGCACACACACACACACATGCATGCACGCACGCACACACGTGCATGCACACACACACATACACGCACGCACATACACACACACACGCACGCAATCTCACACACATGCACGCACACATATGCACACTCACACACACTCACACACATGCAATCATAAGCAAACAAATGGACACACACGCGCACACCATCTCACACACACATGCACACACACACACACACACACACACAATCTCACACACACATGCACACACACACACACACATGCATGCACGCACACGCACACACACGCATGCACACACACATACACACGCACGCAATCTCACACACACATGCACACACATGCACGCAATCTCACACACACATGCACGCACACGTATGCACACACGCACACACTCTCACACACACTCACACACATGCAATCATAAGCAAACAAATGCACACACACACGCGCACGCAAATACACATGCACAGACATACACTCATAACCACATATATGCACATGCATACACACAAACAGAAGCACACATGTAGATACTTGCATGTATGCACCTTAACACATAGATAACACATGTTCAAACAGCACACTCACATACAGACTATAACTGACACTCTCTGCAGACAGAGATGTTACTCTCTTGTTGCGCAGATAAAAAGCTGTAACTAACACAGCACTACCAACACAGACGTGCAGACACATCTGGGTTTCAGAATTTCCCTCGGGATTAATAAAGTATCTATCTATCTATCTATCTACATACCCATTACCTGCAGACAGACAGTCACAGTCAGTACTGACAGTCAGACATAGAGCCTCTGCTAACAGACACAGAGTTGTGATTGACACGGACAGTAACACAGCTTTTTCCGACAGTCTGAGAGTTAGAGTTGATCCATCACTCACACAGTAAGAAACAAAGCTGTGCCTGACACAGGGCGTGTGGGTGTGTGTCTGCACAGATACCTAATTCACCTGTGCACACCTGCACTTCGACAAAGCTTATCCAGCACGCACAAAGAGCTCGGACGCCACTCACAGGATAAATGCACAACACCCTACTTCAGGAGAGGACTTCTTTGTGAATAACACTGATCGATACCCTCATCACGGGTAACAGTCTTTGATTGGATGCTGGGCTGGGCTTTGTTTCTCGGCGTATATGGACCAGACAGACGTAGGCTACTATGGGCTGAAACCCAGACAGCACAAAGACATCTCCAACGCTCTGGTTTGCTTTGTTCAACTCTTCCTCGCCCTCACACACATGCACACCGTCCCGTTACACCGTTAATGATTAAAAGGGCAGCAAAATGAATGAACGTCTGCATCAAGCAAGTCGTCTCTGGGTAGATAAATTCCACACGATGCAGCGATCTTACCTGAGATCTGTGTTTGCGGGGCTGTATTCAGGCTGTACCCCTTTTCTGCGTACACCTGTCGGCTCTCGCTGCAACTCCGACCTGCCGCTGCCGGTCGCCAGGTCAGCTCCAGAGCAGCGACCGTCCACAATAACGCCAGCGGGCACCGGCCAGGACACAGCCGGGAAAACATCCTTACAGCACAACTTAGGATAGCTGCTAAGTGACCAAATCTCCACCGCTGCCGCCGCTGGATGTGGAAGACACTATCGAGCAGCCTAATAGAATAAACTGAATCAATGCTAGAAATACACGCGTGCAACGCCTAAAGGAAGAGCGAGATTGAAAACCACACTACCTACAAATAGAATAACAAAAATAGCTAAGTACAGAATGGTGTCCAAAACACACAAAGAAATCGTGCTCCGTGCAAAGCAATTTCTTCTTTTATACTCTTTTTCCCATATTTTCCCATATAAAACGGTCCCTCGCAATTACTCCATGTTTATCACCTCAGCATTTCTGCTGAATATTGTCTGATAAGAGCTGTTGCTAATCTTGCTGCTCCGTCCTTTGTTACGCACCAGAGTATGCATGTGAATGAATGAGAGAGCGCGAGCTCACGTCTCTTAAAACGCACGAGCCCCCGATGCCGGCCCCCACCGTCTCGCGATCTGTCTTGGAACAATGAGCTTTCCAGCACGAGGACCGAGAGGGGTGAGGTGTGGGAGTGGAGGCGAGGGGGGTCCCCGGGTCCTAAATCCGCAGCGGTTTTTGGTCCGACCCAGCCAAATAATTAACACCCCCAATGTGCAACACACACAACCCCTCCTAATGATCAACGATCCCCTCTCCTCCTGGCTTTCTCTTGCAGATTCTTCACTGCCCGCGTGCACATGTTTTCGCCCGAAAATGAAATATGTTCAATTTGATTAATGGGTAATTTTACGGAATTAATATCATCTCTGTAAAAAATTAGGATATGTGAATATGCGTAGAGATGTCGTATCCTGATATAATGACCCATGCAAGCAATTACCATTGTTGCATAATTCATGAGATAATTTGCATGTGTGCTGCCCGTGTTAATTCTGTTGTAACTGATTTTTGGCTTTCGGCAGATAGCTATGAAATGTCTCTTTGTCCAGAAACTCACAGCGTGCACTGTTATGAATGACGTTAAGGAGGGCGTGTTGAAAAGTAAAAACCGTGGCTTGCAGCTCTTCCCCAGAGGAGCAGTTAAAGCTGTGCCTTAGCTTGCCCCAGTAATTAATTAAAACTGCAGATTACCTGATTGTGAAGTGATAAAGGGTTGAGTGGTGAGCTCATTTTTAAACTCTTTTACATAACGCAGATATTGACCTTTATTTGCCAGGATATTTATTGAAGCAATTCAGGTTAAGTAGCCTACACTGATCATGGGGACAGCAGCGGCGTGACGTCTCCCCCAAAACACGAATATTCATCCTTCCGATACCCTGCGACCAGAAGGATAAAAGTTTGATATTCAACTGTCATTCTGTGTGAAACTAAGTCATACAGCATGGTTGGTACTTTAGTTAATTTTTTAACACTGAGGAGACCGCCTGAACTCGCTTTGATTAAAGAGGAGCATAGAGTGACAAAAAAGCGTCATCAAGTGGACATGAGCGAAACAGAGGGCATATCTGATCGCTCTGTTTCGCGTCTCTCCTTTGGTCCTCCTATATCTCATTCACATTCTAATTTACAATTACTCTGTGCGTGTGTGTGTGTGTGTGTGTGTGTGAGAGAGAGAGAGAGAGAGAGAAACAGCTGTCACGCTCCCCAGATGTCCCCAAGGCGTTCCCTGTCGGATCTGTAATCCACACCCGCATCGATCCGGGTGAGGAGGGTGGCGGGGCAGGATGTGGGGGAAGGGGGGTGGGGAAGATGGGCTCAGTAATGCGTTCCCGTCATTAGTCCCTAACTGTCATCGTTCATAATCAGTCATGTCAAAACATAAATAAAATAAACCGATGCCTCTTATATCAGTCATGTCAAAATGCGGCAAATTTTTAACATTTTTGCGAAAAAATGGCGAACTTCTCTGTTTTTTGTTATATATTGTGTAGCCGATTTTGTTCCATTTCAGTTCATTCACATTCATAAATACATCTGATTTGTGTGATCCTTATGCAAAATATAGCCTAACTTAACTTCACACATGTTTGTCCTCCCTAAAACTCCATAACATTCGTTAGGGTTACTACGCGGGTAGCAACGAGTAACCAATCACGGCTCGCAAGATGAGAAATAAACCAATCCCCGTTGAGGCGAGAAGTACCAGGCAACCAATCAGCGATCGAGCGTCCTCATCGCTTTTTGGCGCCTTGGTAAATTCATATCTCTCAGCAGGAGGTGAACGGAGCAATTTAACAATTCAATTAACACTTTCCATGAAGTATTTAAAAATAACATTCAGACAACGCAGCAGGTAAGTGTCAGGATGAAAGGCTTTGCTTAGATAAGCATAGTGCGAGAATGTAAGGGAGTAAGTGTTTTTACTCCGGTAAACAGCCAGCTAGTCAAGCATCTGTGATTGGCCGTCATATGCGTTTCATTCTGTTTAATCTAGTTTGACTAGTGGTATAGCTAACACACTGATAAACAAGGTTTAGCAAGCAAACTAGCTGAATATAGTCTTGATATATAAATCTTAAAGTTAGCCAACCAGCTAACATGAAGAGCTTTTGGGAAAAACAGTTAACGCTATCAGCTGTCGCAGACATGCTGACAGAATATTGCAGATACAGTTAGCTGCCTAGTTAGGCCTTTGCTAGAGTTTCAAGAACGACCTTTTACTGTGACATTTCGGTCACTTACACAACTAAAAGTGCATACAGTTACCGAGGCAAAAATGCTCTCAGGTTGAAAACTTAGTTGCTAGTTACGGATTTAACAGTATGCTAGTTAGTTATGTATTTAATCAATCAGTGTATTTAGCCAATCAAGCAATTAATCATTTAACCAATCAACTGCAGACTTCAGTGACCACGTGATCCAGAGACGGCAGCAATTTGAAAATGGACGACTCGGATGAGAGAGATATTGACAGGTAAGGACTGTCACCATCAGTATTTGTGCTATATTGTTAGCTGACATACTCAGAATCGCTAAACATTGCAGCTGGTTTAATAGATTTGCTAAAACTTTCAAAACATGGTGGTTTGTGAATCTATTCCCCGTCTCTCCTTCTGCTTGTGTGGGTCAGTATCGAGGAGTCAGACGATTCGGGCAGTGATTTTGAAACCCAGCTGAAGCTGAGGAAGAGAAGACCTCCGAGAGCAGCGCTTGGGACTCCAGTCAGTAATCCCGCTAAGCTTGTTCAGTTAGCGCAGGCGTTTATGAACTCCACAGCACACTGACTCACTAACCCCCCCCCCCAGCCTCCTAAGCGTCCGCAGCGCGGAGCTGCAGTTCAGCCTCGGTCCAGCCCTCTAGGAGTGTCACCCAAAAACACACCCCCTCCCCACTCCTCCTCCCGCGACACCCCGCGGGTCGGGCGTGAGGCCGTCCGGACCTGGGGCCGAGGGAGGGGGGGCCAGACCACTGCGGAACACCTGTACGAGGCTATGAGATCCGGCAAGAGTGCCACTGTGGTGAGAGGGGAGGGGGAGGGGGGAGGGGGGGACTGGACCTGCAGCACATCTGTGCCTTCTTTTCCAAAGACTGTTGGCTGACAGCTAGTTTTGATTTATTCTGGGATTTGTTAGATCGCAGGTCATACACATGCAGGCTCGGTTGTATCAGTCTGTCTGGCATTTGTATTCTGCAACTTATGCTGTGCCTGCCTCCCATGATAAGGGCGTGTGGTTAATAGGGCTCAGCGGGGTGGAGGGGCAGGTGAGTCACAGAGAGGAGATGAAATAAAAATACAGAGGGAGGAATACGTAGGGAAGCACAGGATCGAAGGAAAAGAGGAGAAGGTATAGGAGAAGGGGTATACCATGTACCATCCGAGCCATGATGATAGACAAACCACAGCTCCTTCTTGATTGGCTCCCCCCCCCCTTTCTATGTCAGACAGTGGTTGATGATTGGCTGGACAGCTACAAGCAAGACAGGGAGGCGGGGCTCCTGGATCTCATCAACTTCGTGGTGCTGTGCTGCGGCTGTAGAGGTCAGGGGTCGTCCGGGCGGGAGGGGGAGGGGGGGGGGGGCAGGGGTCATCCGTTATTCACCCGAGCTGACTCGAGACGGTCCGAGAGCCCATCGATCCCTGAGACAGCGCAGAGGCGCCAGTCTCTGTGCTGCCCAGGTTTACACCGCAGGGGGTTGGGTTTAAATCCCAGACTGAAGCGATGGAGGGGGCGATGAGGTGACGCCTGCCACAGGTTGGATCCTGGCAGTAAACGCGCGGGCTGTCGTGGTCAGGACCCCTGTGCCGTGTTCCACCTGTGTGCTCACCTGTATGGGAGCACTCTGCTCCCCAGCCACTGTGCTGACGTGAATGGCAACCTGTCTCAACTCTGTACTTGTTTCTGGCATGATGTACTTTCTGTGTGTGTTTGACGCCTGGTGAGGTGTGTGTGTGTGTGTGTGTGTGTGTGTTTCATACCCAGTGGTGTGTGTTATTCTGTTTTTTAGGTGTGGTGAGCAGGGAGATGTTTGACACCATGCAGAATGCTGAGATCATCAGTGTATTAACTAAAGAGTTCAATGAGGTGAGGGTGTGTGTGTGTATAGCTGCGTTTTAACCGAACGCGACGCGAAATTTCGCTTCGCTTTCCTTGCGCAGGTTTGATCGCTTGCCTGGAAAATGAACAAGCAAATTTTGCGTCACATCACAGCAAGCATTTTTGATTGCCAACGCTGCTAGCAAGTTTGCTAGACACAATAGAGGAGAGCTAAGTTATCTAGTTAATTAGCATATATATATAAATACCGCACACAAGCAGTTTGTCATTTCTTGTGAACTCTCTTTTTTAAGAAGTAATGTTTCTGTAAAGTTTCAAAGCTAACCGTCAACACAACGATGGGTCCACATTTTGAAACGTCAGCTAACGATAATACCAATCAGCTTGAGATTTCTGGAAAGGGGGCATGGCTTCTAGCCCTACTTGAAGGTGATTGGCTTTCGGCAGGCGAAATTTTCGCTTGAGTTGAACATTTTTTAACTCAAGTGCGAACGCTCATTTCGCCCATTTCGCGTCGCTCGCAGCTTCACCGCGATTAACTCCGCCCATTCGCCTCCTGCCGTTGACTTTTCATGCATTCACGTTGCGTGAAAATTTCGTGTCATGGTATGTGTATTGTGTGTGTAGGGGGGTGTGTGTGAGTGGATAGGTACGTGTGTTTGCGGATGTGTGTTGTATGTCTTTATGTGGGGGGATTGGAGGGAACAGGGAGAGGGGAAGTGTCTTTCGTCTGCTCTGGGCCAGATTGGGCCCCCATGTTATTGGCAAAGTATATTTTCATTCCTCACAGTTGTCAGGTCTCTCCTGCTGAGCCTGTCTGTAACCCCCCGCAGGACTCGGTGCGCTACCCGCTGTTGGCCAGCGGCCCTCAGTGGCGGCGTTTTCGGGCCGGCCTGTGTGAGTTTGTGCGGCTGCTGGTGCACAGGACTCGGAACAGCCTGCTGTACGATGAGCACCTCTTCCCCTCCCTGGTGGCACTGCTCACTGGCCTGTCCGACTCACAAGTCCGAGCCTTCCGCCACACCAGCACTCTCATTGGTCAGCACCGGGGGTCAGGGGGCACAGCTGCCAGAGCTGAAGCTGATACGAGTGTGACTGTGTGTGTGTGTGTGTGTGTGTGTGCGCGCGCAGTGAAGCTGATATGAGTGTGTGTGTGTGTATGTGTGTATGCACTGAAGCTGATGTGTGAGTGTGTGTGTGTATGCACTGAAGCTGATGTGTGTGTGTGTGTGTGTGTGTGTGTGTGCAGTGAAGCTGATATCTGCGTGAACCTGTGTGCTTCAGCGATGAAGCTGATGACGGCCGTGGTGGAGGTGGCGGTGGTGGTGTTCACGCAGACAGAGACGACGCACCGGCGTTACGAGGCGGAGAGGAATAAGGAGCTGGAGCGCAGGGCCCAGGACCGGCTGGAGGAGCTGCACGCAACTTACACAGAGGTTACACACTTACTGCACAGAGGTTACAGACTCACTGCACAGAGATTACCCACTCACTGCACAGAGATTACTCTCCCCCTACACAGAGGTTACACACTCACTGCACTGCACTGCACTGTGTGTGCGTGTGTGTGTGTGCGTGTGCCTGTGTATGTGTGTAGCTGCGGGAGCACCAGGAGGAGCTGCAGAGTCTGATGAGCGCGGTGTTTAAGGGCGTGTTTGTGCACCGGTACCGGGACCGCGTGCCGGAGATCCGGGCCGTCTGCATGGAGGAGCTGGGACTGTGGCTGCGCCAGCATCCCGGCGTCTTCCTCACCGACGGACACCTCAAATACCTGGGCTGGACTCTGCACGACAAGGTCCCCTGACCCCTAACCCTGATCCCTAACCCTGACCCCTAACCCTAACCCCGAACCCTCACCCAAACTCCTAACCCCTAAAGCCTAAGCCTAACCCTGCACAACAAGGTTCCCAACCCTAACCCCTGACCCCTGTCCTGCGTGTAACGTCTCGTGTGCTGTGTGTGTCCTGTGTGTAACGTCTCGTGTGCTGTGTGTGTCCTGTGTGTGTGAGTGTAGCAGGGCACTGTGCGCTTGCAGTGTGTGCGGGCGCTGCAGGGCCTGTACCAGGAGAAGGATTTCATCGGCCGTCTGGAGCTCTTCACCAGCAGGTTCAAAGTGCGTTCCCAAAACCACCATCCTGTCCGTGCATGCAAGTGAGAGAGAGGGTGTGTGTGCGTGCGTGCATGTGGCGGTGTGTGTGTGTGTGTGTGTGTGCACGTGCATGTGCATGTGTGTATGTGTGTGGTGTGTGTGTGAGGGCGCAGGTGCCTTCTGACCTATGTGCACATGCGTTCGTTTCTGTGTAGGAGCGGATGCTCTGCATGGTGCTGGATAAAGATGGGGACGTTGCCGTGGAGGTCATCCAGCTACTGCTGCTGATCCAACAGTGAGTATCTGTGTGTGTGTGTGTGTGTGTGTGTGTGTGTGGTGACGTGCGGTGTGTGTGTGTGCGCACGTGTGTGTGTGTGTGTGTGCGCGTGTGTGTGTGGTGACGTGCTGTGTGTGAGTGTGTGTGTGTGTGGGTGTGGTGACGTGCTCTGTGTGTGTGTGTGCGTGCGTGTGTGTGTGTGCTGTGTGTGTGTGTGTGTGCGTGTGGTGACATGCTGTGTGTGTGTGTGTGTGTGTGTGTGCGTGCGTGTGTGGTGACATGCTGTGTGTGTGTGTGTGTGCGCGCGTGCGCGTGTGTGTGTGGTGACGTGCTCTGTATGTGTGTGTGTGTGTGTGTGTGTGTGTGTGTGTGATGACGTGCTATGTGTGTGTGTGGTGACGTACTCTGTGTGTGTGTGTGTGTGGTGACGTGCTCTGTGTGTGTGTGTGTGTGTGTGTGTGTGTGTGGTGACTTGCTCTGTGTGTGTGTGTGTGTGTTGTGGCAGGAAGACAGAGGAGGGTTTGTCGGAGGAGGAGTGTGCGCGTGTATACCCGCTGGTGTACGCTTCCCACCGGGGGCTGGCCTGCGCTGCCGGAACCTTCCTCTACCACAGGTGAGTCTCCCTCTGCCACAGGTGAGTCTCCCTCTGCCACAGGTGAGTCTCCCTCTACGCCAGGTGAGTCTCCCTCTGCCACAGGTGAGCCTCTCTGTGCCACAGGTGAGTCTCTCTCTACCACAAAACAGCCTAAACTTACCCTAGTCTTATCACAGCCTCAGTGAGATAGCCTTTATCCCTCTGCACAGGCTGTATCTCTCAGGAGAGGGCAGTTGTGTGTGTGGGCAGTAGGTTATACAGCAGAGTTTACACACACAGGCTGTATCTCTCAGGAGAGGGCCGTTGTGTGTGTGGGCAGCAGGTTATACAGTAGAGCTTACACACACAGGCTGCGCCCCAGTGTGCATTTTTGCTCTTACCCTGAGCTCAAAATGGCACCAAGTCACACAGTCCGGGGTGTCCCAGTCCGCAGAGTAGCTTTGAGTTGCCCTCAGCTGCTCCCTGCGAGTGAGTGTACAAGCTTCACATTTGCTGTGTCCTCCCAGGATCCTTTTCATTCGGCATCCCATGGTGCATGTTTGTGCAGACCGCTTTTTGTGAATTTTACAAGAGTTTGATTCTTTCACAGAGTCACTGAAAAATACTATGCTGTTAGCAAAGAACATCTGTCACACACAGTCAGTGGTAACATTTAGATCAAATGAGTTCTATATGTTTTAATGAGAAATTAACAGAAACTGTGACAGACAACTTTGCATTCATATTTATTCATTTGCCAGACGCTCTTATCCAGAGCGACTTACAAAAACTTTGTGGCTGGATTTCGAGGTTCTGACTAGACTGAATCACTGTGTGTATGTGGTTATTGTCAATAACCAAAAGGTTTCATACCAATAGCAAGCCTTCTCTGCAGTGAAGCTGGATTCACCAGTGCCTGCCCTGCGCTACAATGCAGATGACTCTCTGAGGGAAATTATAAACACTGTTGCCAGTGTAAAACTGCAAGATGAATTGGAGCGGGACTCTCATGTTAAAGTATCACTTTGTGCTTTTTTCTGTGTTAATATTTTGCATGTAGCATCACGTCCTGTAGATTGATTTAATTTTCCCTCCACACTGTCCATCGATTACAGCTGTGTTTGTAGATAGTGGGAAAGATCAGTGTTTTCAGAATTGAGTCTGTGTGTGTATGTCTGTGTCTGTGTGTGTGTGTGTGTGTGTGTGTGTGTGTGTGTGTGTGCGCTCAGGTTGTGTGGGGAAATCCAGGACAGAGAGAAAGAAAACAGCAGAGCAGCCTTCCTCAGCGTGCTCATCTCCTTCTACAATCAGAGTGAGGTACAGGGCTACACTGACTCCATCTGCATCAGCCAGTCTGTAAATTTGCACAAACATAAATATGCTGCTGTTGAGACTTTATGTGTGTTGGTTTCTGCCCCAATTCCTCCAGTCTCTCTGTCCCCACTCTGTCTCCGGACGTGTCTTTGGAACCCTGATTTCTCTCTCCCCACCTCTTCGTCTCTCTCTCTCCCTCTCTCTCTCTCTCTCTCTCTCTCTCTCTCTCTCTCTCTCTCTCTCTCCCTCTCTCTCTCTCTCTCTCGCTCCCCCTGCCGCCCCAGTTCCATGAGCACGGGGCGTACCTGGTGGACAGCCTGTGGGCCAGTGCGGGGGCGGAGCTGCGGGACTGGGAGGCCATGACATCACTGCTGCTGCGGGAGAAGGAGCAGGACGAGGGTGAGAGAGGCGGGTGCTACAGCGAGTACAGGCACTTTAGATTACAACCTCCTGCTGACTCCCGCTCTCCTGCTGACCCCCGCTCTCCTCCTGACCCCCCTCTCTCCTGCTGACCCCCACTCTCCTGCTGACCCCCGCTCTCCTGCTGACCCCCTCTCTCCTGCTGACCCCCGCTCTCCTCCTGACCCCCTCTCTCCTGCTGACCCCCGCTCTCCTCCTGACCCCCGCTCTCCTCCTGACCCCCTCTCTCTCCCCCTGTTTCTGGACTCAGTGTTCTCTGCCTTTTTTCCCTTTCCTTCCTCTGCCCTCAAATTGAAATTCTCTCTGGCACACAGGCCCAGTCTGTGTCTTTCTGGAGTGGTGTGAGTGTAGTGTAGTGTGTGACCCTCCTCTCTCTCAGGGCTGAAGGATGAGGAGGAGGGGGCCCTGATCGAGCTGATGGTGTGTGCAGTCAGACAGGCGGCAGAGAGCCGGCCCCCGGTGGGGAGGGCCCCCCCGGGCAAGAGGGTAAGCCGGCACCTCTTTAAAATAAACCCAAGAAACATCAAACATCCGCTGGACATTCTGCTCTAATTAGAGTGTCTAGAACACCAATTACATGCTCGTCTGTTCATCAGTGAAGGAGGAGTGTTTTTAACTGAATAAGGGATGATAATGTATGTTATTTCCGCATGTGTGGATCTGCGTGCTTGTGCGTGTGTGCATTTGGGTGCATGCGCTCCCGTGTGGGTGTGGGTGTGCGTGTGTGCACCTGTATGCGTGTTCAGATTCTGAGTATGAAGGACAGGAAAACGCAGGCTCAGGACAGGAGACGCCTCACCTCCCACTTCATAATGGTGCTGCCTCAGCTGCTGACCAAGGTGCTGATCTCACACACTCACAGGCATGCACACACTCACACACCACACACACACACACCCACACTCACAAACACATCGTAATATAGCGTGATGTAGAGTGATATATTATCGTGTGTTATGATATATTGTGCCACATTGTGTTTTGGTGTATTGGTGTATATGGTGATGTGCAGTGGTATATCCTGTCCAGTATTCGGCAGATGAGGAGAAAGTGAGCAGTCTGCTAAAGATTCCGCTGCACTTTGACTTGGAGACCTACAGCAGCACAGGCCGACTGGAGAAGGTGAGAGACCCTCAGAAACCCCCGCTCTCACCCGGCCCCGCTCTCCCCCGGCCCCGCTCTCCACCCACTCTCACCCCGGCTCTCCCCGCTCTCCACCCCGGCCCGCTCTCGCCCCGGCCCCGCTCTCCCCCCCCTCTCACCCCGGCCCCGCTCTCGCCCCGCTCTCCGCCCCGGCCCCACTCTCCCCCCCGGCCCCGCTCTCGCCCCGGCCCCGCTCTCCCCCAGCCCCCCACTCTCACCCCGGCCCCGCTCTCGCCCCGCTCTCCGCCCCGGCCCCACTCTCCCCCCGGCCCCGCTCTCCACCCCGGTCCCGCTCTCCCCCCGGGCCTGCTGTAATCCATCTGTGCATCATATAAGCAGCAGTGTAGCATAGTGGTTAGGAGCAGGGTTCGTACCTAAAAAGGCTGCTGGTTCGATTCCCTGCTGGGGCACTGCTGCTGTGCCTTTGGGCCAGGTACTTCAGAACTGCCTCAGTAACTATCCAGCTGTATAAATGGACAAAAGTGTAACCCGCGTAGGCTGCTCTGGATAAGAGTGTGTGTTAAATGACAGTGATGTAGTAATGCAGTAGGGATCTGAGGCTGTTGCCCACACTGTGCCCCCCAGGCTGTGGAGCTGCTCCTCTCGCAGGTGTGTGGGATCGTGGAGAAGCACACAGAGGACTGCGTGCTGGAGGCCTGCGCCCGCGTAGC
>CM032888.1:33381762-33494262 GCA_019176425.1 Megalops atlanticus
CACACTCAGAAACACACACTCATAAACACTGTCAACACACACACACACACTACACACTGCCCTCATAAACACTGTCAACGCACACACACACTCAGAAACACACACTCATAAACACTGTCAACACACACACACACTCTCTACACACACTCATAAACACTGTCAACACACACACACACTCAGAAACACACACTCATAAACACTGTCAACACACACACACACTCAGAAACACACACTCATAAACACTGTCAACACACACACACACACACTCTCTACACACTGCCCTCATAAACACTGTCAACACACACACACACTCAGAAACACAAACTCATAAACACTGTCAACACACACACACACTCAGAAACACACACTCATAAACACTGTCAACACACACACACACTCTCTACACGCTGCCCTCATAAACACTGTCAACACACACACACACACTCTCTACACACTGCCCTCATAAACACTGTCAAAACACACACACACACTCAGAAACACACACTCATAAACACTGTCAACACACACACACTCAGAAACACACACTCATAAACACTGTCAACACACACACACACTCTCTCTACACACTGCCCTCATAAACACTGTCAACACACACACACACACTCTACACACTGCCCTCATAAACACTGTCAACACACACACACACTCTCTACACACTGCCCTCATAAACACTGTCAACACACACACACACACTCTCTACACACTGCAAGGAACACACTGTGAACACACCCCAACACATACACACACATACACACACACGCTAAGAGATACACATGCACATATACACACAAACATATGCTAGTAGGAGCTAGTTAATGTATAGTAAGGAGAGATGTGGCAGAAAAAAGGAGAATTAATGTGGCTTCTTCTTCAGCCAGTTTTCATGAAGTCTTAGGAGCTTTCTCCTGTGCATGATGTTATGACACTGACAAAATGAGACAGGGAAAATCCAGGGGACTGTCTGACCATAGCTGTCTCCACCCCCAGTCTGCTGAGTCGTCGGAAGGGCCGTCAATCAACTCTACGACAGACACCCAGCCCCTCCTCCACACACAGTGACCTGGACTCCCACCTCAACCTGTGCGTTTCCCCCTCTATGTGTGTGTGTGTGTGTGTGTGTGTGAGTGATGGTAAACTCAGGCTAAATGAACCTTACATTGGTTTGATTTGCTTGGGTCATATAAACAAATCAAAAGACTTTGCTTTACAGAGCTAAATTATCATTGGTTAAGGTATGTGAGACATTGATGGCATGTGGTAGCTCCACCCATGTCTATGGTCAGTATGTTTGTGAAGCAGATTTTACAGAATGTCTCTAACACCACATTTCTGTCTCAGGCTTACACTGATTGAAGAGGATGAGGAGGAGGAGGAAGAGGAAGAAGAGCCAGAGATCGAAGACTTTCAGAGTGAGGATTCTGATGAGGAGACACGTGTGACTCTGGTGAGACATCTCTCTGTGTCAGTGTGGAGGGATGATGGGAACTCAGTCCCGCCCTCGTGTGTGTGATTGACAGCTGGTCCTCTCGTTTGTCCCTTGCATCTCTCTGTATTCCCTCTGCCTCTACTCCTCCTGCAGCAACAAGAGCCAAACAGTAGAATTTACACTCGTTCCCTGAGTTTATACCCCGTTTGTCTCTGTCATCTCTCCTCCCCCTTAGCCCTCCACCCGGAACTCCACCAGCTACCTGGAGGGGCTGTTTGAATGAGCAGCTTCAGAGGAGGAGGGACACTGTGAAAGGCTCCGCCTGCAGGCCTGATGGAGCTCCAAATGCCGGGTCCCCTAAATCCACAGCCCAGGGTCATTCACGCACCTGCTACTGCTGTTCCTCTCCACGTAATTACTGATGTGCGCATAAAACAGTATTTCCCCTGAGAATGTTCCTTTTGTTCTGATGGGTATCGATGTTGACAGACGTGAGGGTTGTGGTTGTTTTGTTGCTTGAGTTCTTCTCCATCTTGAGGCTGTTGATGATGTTCAGTAGGGATCATTTCTGACCACGGATTTTGATGGGGATGGATACACATTACAGCTGAGGCTGTAACTCTCACTGAAGGTGTGAAGTTCACCGTGGATGCTTGGGTATAGAGATTTCACTTAATCTGACTACTGTTCTTGAAATAGCAACACTGATATTCTCTCATGTTTATGTTTCACATGTAACTATTGATGATTAAATTAAATATTTCAAATAAAGTCTGAAAGCAGTTCAGTGTTCTGTGTGTTTTAACAGGGATTGAGCCAAAATATCATCCTTATGTATGGTGGGAAGTTGCTGTTGTTACCAACACTATAGAATATTCATTTATTCTTGAGATCTCAGCAGTTTTTGCCAGTTCAAATAGCAATTTGTGACGTCAAGAAATCAGTTTGCATGTGTTACAACTGAATTATTACCTATTGCAGCTGCATTACAAACAATTCAGTTTCTAATAAAGAATTTAAAATTAGTATGAATTATTGTGTAACAGGCTTTTTTTTCTCACAGGAAAAAAAAATAGTAATAAGTACAACAATATATCAGCAATTGAACATCCATGTTCTACATTCTTGTGGTTCAGTGTCCTTATCGGAAGACATTTTCTGAGTGGCCGGTCAGTGACTAGGTTTCCTTCATATACGTTATTTATTTTTTGTTAATTTAACCTTTATTTCACCAGGTTTGTCCCATTGAGATTAAAATCTCTTTTACAAGAGAGACCTGGCCAAGAAAAGCAGCACATCAAGTTTCAGACAAAACAAGACAACATAAGCATAAATACACAAAAAGACGAAGGACAAGTAGAAAGTGCAAAATACAACCAAGTGCAAAAGCAATCAATTTCCAGCTAACAAACATTTGCAATTCCCTTTGCAAATGTTGCTCATTATTACTGATGAAATTTGCTAACATATTTTCAGTTCAGGTAGACAGTGTGGAGCGCTGAGGACAGGTGTGACAGCGTGGTATTTTGATTAGGTTTGTGGTGGGAGAGTGACACGGGGGGTAACAGAAGATGAAAAACACTCGGGTGTTCGCGTCCGCGTCTCCAGGGATGGCGCTCGCGAGCAGCGACTGGCCGGTGTGGCCACGTGACCACCCTTCCACGGCGGTTTTCGCGCCACTACCAGGCCCCTCCTCCAGCTGCGCAGGCGGCGGTTGTGATTGGCGGAGAAGCGAGGCGAACTCGCGCCAGTTTTCGCAGCGGGGTTTGCGGCCGCGGAGAGCAGGAGAGACGCAGCGCATCGTAACCGCTTCGGAAAAGAGCGTTTAAAATCCTATAAACACAGCACATTCCGCTTAATTCAGCGCTCCGGGTCTGCGTTGTGTTGGATATTTAAGGAAGGAAAGCATGCCTCCGAAGGACTACTTGGCTGAGAAGGGTATGATGCGTTTTTCATGTCTCCGATATCGCTGGGGGTTTCCTCTGCAGGACTCCGGCGTTGCCTTGCAGATAAACGTTACACATCTTCCAGTCGAAAGTGCATGCAGTTAAATCGGATTATTCTAAATTGCAGGGATCATTCCGATCTGACGAATCGGTGTGTTTGGTACCGCGACTTTGTTCGTGTGGAACATTAACTGATCAATGTAAATGATCATTAGCCAACAGCTAGGCTGCAACTTTATTGCTAACTGGTTAGCTCCCTTGTGTACGACAGTTTAACGTTCATACTTTCACTGTATTTGAGTAGCCGATTATGTGAGATTAAGTATCGTAGCTACTTATTTCTGAGCTGTTGTAGCTGTTTAATTAAAGTCCACCCATATCTGAAAGTTGTTTACAAAGTAAGCGATCCATTACTGAGAATGTAAATGTAAATGCTTAGCTAGCAACTTTGCTGGATTTCTAAAATGCATCAGGATACATAATCAAGACGCAAGCAACTGGTTCACACTGCCGCATTTTTCGGTTAGGCTCTCCACCAAACGTCACTTCTGCACTGTACCTTAAAGCCCGAAGCAATAGTGCATTTACTTGCAAGTTAAGTTTTGCTTAGTTTTAATGTTGCCGCATTGTTGAGTAGGACCGTGGCCTGCGTGACCCGGATGAAACTCGGAGACAAAGAGTTACGCGCGGTGCGCACATGGTTCCAGGGGAGGGGCGAAGCTTTAAACTGCACCGGCTTGCGTGAACAGATGGCCGGGTCTGAATGGTAGCTGACTGCCGCAATCGCAGAGCTGGTTTTTGTGGTCGATGCCATTGTGAAGTGCAGTTTAAGCGGCTGCTTCGCTCAGTAAAGGAGTGTTAATACGTTTCCACCCCCGTTCATTTTAAACCGCTGTGGTTACATCTCTCGGCTCAGGCAAGCTCCCAACAAGTGTGGCGAGCGAGCCATTGTCAGCCCTTCCAGGAACCCTGTCCCAGAAGCGAAGTCCCTCCTGGCGTACGGTTTAAACGCTGACGAAGATTTAATTGCGCGGACTGTCGTTACTGCTGACGAGTTGGTCACTTTTTGGCATGAGAAGGCGCTTGATTTCAAATCGCCTGTCCGAAATTAAAATCTGTTTCGATATGTTCAATCCCGAATGCTGCTTTGCGTGTATGTATGAATGTTTTAACACCGCGCTGTCTCCGGCGTGGTTACCATCGTAGCAGCAACTTTCCGATTATTTGATCTGCAGTTACATTGTTCCTTGTCGTTTTGAACAGTTCTGATCTCACCATGGCTGAGATGCCGGCAAGCGTCATTTCTTGATGGCTATGTCCCATAATAAATCATTAATAATTTGGGATAGAAAACTGACTTGCTCAAGTCCGTTATATAGAGTGCTTTGGGATACGTTGAGGGGGCTATAGCAGCAGAGAGACCAATATTGTAAATTACAAGCATTTCCGATATGGTGAAGTTCAGCTGAGCTGGTCATTTAAAGGGGGTTAGCGGTGTCAAACGGGAAGCGGTATGTCCACACGTGACCAGAACGTGCGCAAGCCCTGGATCTGCATGTTGTTTGGCTGCGGTTGTAGATATGGTAAAGATATTAATCAGTAAATCATAGTGAAGATAGTGATCCGCTTGCGCGAGGAGTGGGGGGAGGCGGTCTACGTCACAAACATGGCCACATCCGCCATAAGCGCAGGGCATCTTTTAAAATTATTTTATTCTTCACATGCTCCATTTGCATTTTTAAATGCAAATCTCCGTTTACGGCACCCGACGTCGTCGGGCTCAGATGGGGAGAGTCGTTGAATTGCGGGGAAATGGAGTGGCGCTCATGTAGGCAGGGTCTATGTGGCGAGCGGAGGGATACCGGAAGCCCCGCGGGGGGTGCTGCGGCGCAGGAGCCATGTGCTTCTTTGTTTACAAAAACAGCGCTGACTGCGGAATCGGGTGAGGAAGGTGAGGTAACCGACGTGTGTTGGGGGGTGAGGAGGGGTGGTGGAGATCTGTGTTAATATGCCGCGAAAGCAGTGGCGGAGTCGGCTGTCCCGCAGTTGTGATGCTCCTGTTTTCGCCAGAATAAGAGGCGGTGGGCTAACTGTTTACATATCCTCCAAAAACAAGGCTAGAGATGTGATGCTTCGTGCTTCTGCTCGGAGAGGGTCGATTATTTCCACCCAAACCATTTTATCTTGTCGTCCTGCGAGTATCACCTGTTTAAATATCAAATTTTAGTTTAAATCACGGTTTCTGGGGTGGGAATGGTGTTAACCTGAGAGAACGCGTTACAGCGGGTGAGCGGAGTTAGCGTTTACCTAACAAAGGGGCTGTTATGATAAGGGGGCATTGTTTTCAGCCTGCTTCGTCCTGTCATTTCCTGCAGACCTGTAGCCTTCCATTGCCTGCTGCGTTACTGTTTTCCGGGCTGTCACCTAATCAGTTTAGGGAAGGTTTCCTTTAATTTAACCCCCTTCTGTTCGGGTTTCTTCGTATTTGTGTGGAGTTTTGTTGACCCCCCCCAATTCCCCCGAAACTGAAAGTGAAATGTTGAGTCGCTGAAGAACTCACTTGTGCCTTGAAGATGGACGATTAAATGTATAACACGAGTTTTAACACGGCGTTAACGTCAGTATTGTTACAATACGAAACCATTTCGCCTCACATTTTGAATCCGTGCCTCATCGGAACCATTCAGGTAAATTTCACTCTTAAGAACTGGGAGGGGCACCGTTATTTTCGCCAAACAGTCGTTGGTGTGTCTACCTGAAAGTTAATTGATTCGCCGCCACCCGGGGGTGTTGTGGGTTTAGTAGCCCGGTCACGTGATGTGAGGTTTGTTTGTACACAGATCGCCGCGGTTGCGCTGCGCGTTTCTCACCGCCATCCCTCCTGCCGCAGTCGGCCGTCTCCAGACACAGACCAACAGTTCTGTATGTTTTGGAGCTGACGGAAAGCTGTCATGGGTGCTTTGAAAGAAAAGGCTGGAAAATTAAAATAAGGTCGAAGCGTGCCGTTTGGATCGGAACTCCATTGCCTTATCGATCGGCTGATGACCTGCTACCCTTTAACCCAAAATGTACCCGGCGGTTTATATAATGAGTCTTGTTTGTGTTGCGACTCGGCCTATTTATAACCACCCCGTTGGGCAGTTGTTTGAAGGGACAATCACTTATTAGATTAAAGGATTAAATTGTTCCAGGTACTACATTGTTTTTTTTTCTTGTTGCATGTCTCAACTTGTTAGGTCATTGTTGGGACTGTTCACTTTGAGCACGGGCATAGATGAGTAATTAGACTGACTATAACATTGTTATCAAACATTAGGAACAGTAACTTGTGTCTCTAATGTACAATAATAGCTAGTCAGTATTGCATAAAGTGCATTTTAGAAAATGTGCTTGAATTGCGCTGTCACTGGTTGTACTTGTGTTTTTGTGTAGCTTTTTGCACTCTGTTTGTAATTACTATTCATGTACGTGTTGTTTGGTTGTACATGTACTTGTTTGTCATTACTGTGTGTGTAACTAATCGCTGCTCATGAATGCTTTTGTAAGGTCAGTGGTTTGTCCTGATGGTTGAAGAGGCAGAGTGAGGATGAGATGGAAGGGTGGACCATGTGGCTGCCAATCCATCGCTTGAATCTGCACTCAGATTCTTAATTTACAAAGAAAGGACAGAGTGTTCTCTCAGCCTCGGAGCTGTGCATACGGAAACAGAGATGATGATTCAGGTCACTGGCTGTGTGTGTGGATGCAGGTCTCTGCAGCGAGTCACTGTTTCCACAGAGGGAGCTGGAGGTGTGTACGGGGCGGGGTGGATCACAGAGGCGTTTGGTCCGAATACTCCACAGAGCGTTCACATGTTAAATGAATCAGTTTGCACATGTCTGAATTGCCGTGGATGCCGGCGTTTGTTTGTTTTCCTGCATATCCTCCGTCCACAGGGTGTTGCCCATGGCAACAGTCATGTAGGATTATCCCCATTAACTGGCCCCGGGTTTGATACTGGCACCAGCGTGGGTGGACAGCAGTGCTGTCCGTTGGTATTTCCGGTCCTTTCTGAAGAGCAGGATTCTTTTTGTGTGTCCGGTTATTTCTTTGATTCTCATGTTGTGCAGGTGGCTGTTCTGGCTGTTCTGGCCTCGTGTTCAGTACTTGTTTTCGTCTGCCAGCTCCTACATTTTTTCTTTTTATTTTTCCCCACAGAGAAGTGTAAGAAGTTCCTTCAGGAGTTCTACACTGAGGATGAATCAGGGAAGAAGGTGTTCAAATATGGAGCCCAGCTGGTGAGTGCGATTGTTACACATCAGGCTCTGCGGTCAGGAGGTGGTGAATATAGGGAACTCTTGCTCTGTAGTTGTTCATAGTATGTTGAATGTAAGCCGTTTTAATTAGGTCGCAAGCCTAGTGAAGGTGTTAAGTGTCTGTCACGGGGAGGCAGAGTAATTACTAGCGTGCAGCTTGACCATCTGTTAAGTCATGCACAGTGAATTGTTACATGATCTTTTTGGATTCATTGTGATTTATTGTAAACCAGCCAACTTGTGCTGTCTGTAACAAATGAAACTGAAGTGTCATCTAAATGGCGCTAAGTTTGTTGGTGTAGATGTGTTGCTAGTGTTTATACGAGAGTCAAAGCATAGTCCTGTAAAAACCATGAGTCTCTCTGCATGGGAAACTGATCCGTACACCCCCCGGGACAGGTGCTGCTGGCCCACAGGGAGCAGGTGGCCCTGGTGGTGGACCTGGATGACGTGGGAGAGGAGGACCCTGAGCTGGTGGAGAGCATCTGTGAGAACGCTAAGCGCTACACCGGCCTGTTCGCCGACGCCGTGCACGAGTTGCTGCCGGAGTACCGGGAGAGAGAGGTCCGAGCCGGCCGCACCTGCGCACAACCTGTCCATGAACCAGCGTACACATGCAAACACGCACAGAAACATGTCCGTGTAGATTTCCATGTACGCATGCGTGACGTGACACATGCATGTGGATGAATGCATACATGGCCACATGCCGAGCATGTCCTCGTGGTTGTGTGTGTGTGTGTGTGTGTGTGTGTGTGTGTGTATGTGTATGCACGTGCCTGTGAGTGTGACTAACGGCTCGCTTTGCTGTCGCAGACGGTGGCGAAAGACTCGCTGGACGTTTACATCGAGCACCGGCTGATGATGGAGCAGAGAGGTCGCGACCCCAGCGACACCCGTGACCCCAGGAACCAGTACCCGGCTGAGCTGATGAGGAGATTGTGAGTGGCCCGCTCTGAGGGGGTGGGGTGGGGGCTGTGTTCGGGGGCGGGTCGGTCAGAAGGCTTCAGGGTGTCGGGCGCTGTGAGCTTTTAGCAGGAAGTGTTGATGGCTCGATCTCAGTTCCTCTGTGACTGAATGCGGCTGACCCTGACCCCGTCTCTCCCCCCCAGTGAGGTGTACTTCCGCCCCCCCAGCACGGCCAAGCCGCGTGTGGTGCGGGACATCAAGGCGGACAGCATCGGCCACCTGGTGACCGTGCGGGGAATCGTCACCCGGGCCACCGAGGTCAAGCCCATGATGGCCGTGGCCACCTACACCTGCGACCAGTGCGGCGCCGAAACCTACCAGCCGGTGAGCGGGTGGGCGGGGCTGAGGACGGGGCGTTCTCGGGACTCCGTGCGGTGTGTGGTATTGCGGGGGTGCGGGTGCACTGACCCCTCTCCCTCTCCCTCCCTGCAGATCCAGTCTCCCACCTTCATGCCCCTCATCATGTGTCCCAGTCAGGAGTGCGTCACCAACAAGTCAGGCGGCCGGCTCTACCTGCAGACCCGCGGCTCAAAGTTCATCAAATTCCAGGAGCTGCGCATACAGGAACATGTAAGAAGCGTGTGTGTGTGAGTGTGAGTGTGCACGCACACGGTGAGATGCATGATGGGAGAGCTGAGTGCAGCCTGAGTGTGTGGCAGCCCGTGCTGCTGCTGCTGTATCAGTTGGAGATCAGACTCGTGTCCTGTGATGGTGAGGGCAGCACTGTAGCAGTGGTAAGCAGCAGGGCTCACAACCGAGCAGCTGCTGTTTGATCCCCTGCTGAGGCACTGCTGCTGTATCCTTGGGTGAGGTACTTAACTCATAATTGCCTCAGTAAGTGTCCACCTGTGTAAAAGGATAAAGCTGTAACCTATGGAAGTTGCTCTGGATAAGAGTGTCTGCTGAATGATGACAGTGTAATGTAACCCCCCCCCCCACAGAGCGACCAGGTGCCCGTGGGGAACATCCCTCGCAGCATGACGATATACGCCCGGGGCGAGAACACGCGAGTGGCCCAGCCGGGCGACCACGTCAGCATTTCGGGTGTGTTCCTGCCGCTCCTGCGCACTGGCTTCAGGCAGGCTGTACAGGTGAGTGCTGCTGTTTTATGTTGTAACAGCAACAGGATTAAATACATTACGCCCATAATGCCATAAAGATGAAAAAGTCCTGTCCACTGGACTCTTTAGTGTGTCACAGCTGTGTGTGCGTGCGCGTGCGTGCTCACCCCCCTCTCGCTGCCCCCCGCTCCCCAGGGCCTGCTGTCAGAGACGTACCTGGAGGCGCACTGCATCACCCTGATGAACAAGACGGAGGACGACGAGCTGGGGGTGCAGGAGCTGAGTGAGGAGGAGCTGCGGCAGATCACAGGTGTGGGCAGGGCTGCAGGGTGGGCGGGGCCACAGGGCGGCGCTGTGGGGCCACGGGGCGGGGCTCGGCACAGAGGGAGGAGGCGGTCCCTTACTGAAGGAGTCCTTAAAAGGGCTTTGAAATGGAGGTAAATTGAAGGGCTGCTCTTTTCCAGAGGAGGACTTCTATGAGAAGCTGGCAGGGTCCATCGCACCCGAGATCTTCGGCCATGAGGATGTGAAGAAGGCGCTGCTGCTGCTGCTGGTCGGGGGGGTGCAGCAGGCCCCCCGGGGCATGAAGATCAGGGGTAAATACAGGGTGGGGGTGATGCATGGGGTACATACAGGTTGGGTGGGGTTAGTAGAAGGTGTCCAGAACGGATGCAGTAATAAACAGGGTTACTTACATCTCTTCAGGTGTGGTTAATTAAATCAGTGTATTTGTGAGAAAGTATACGTTGCTGTTCACACAGATCGGGTGTCAGGTTTCACAGTTGGGTGTGAGAAGGTGGGTGTCAGTGTGACAGAAACCCCTGCAGTCTCCGCTGTTCTCCAACGCTCTTCTCCCCCACAGGGAACATTAATATCTGCCTGATGGGAGACCCAGGTGTGGCCAAGTCCCAGCTCCTCTCCTACATTGACCGGCTGGCCCCGAGAAGTGAGTGACAGCTCCAGCCTCCTGATCTCAGATCAGCCCCGCGCACAGTACCTGTGGCTGTTGTGATACTGATCTCCATTCGTTTACTGGCCACAGGTCACCATGTTCAGCAGCTCTTCAGCACTGCATACCCTCCCACTGTGGTTTAATATATCCTTTGCACCAGCTATTAAAGCTTTAAAATGTCCTTACGTTTTTTAGTATTACAATGTGATGCATTTAGGCCCACTGGAAAATTGAATTATAAATTAAAAATTGATATAAAAATTGTCTGGTTTATAAATTATGCAGTACTGCTGTCCTGTTGCTCAGTGTCCTGATTGATGCAATGCGTGTTTTGCGTTCCCCAGGCCAGTACACGACCGGGCGTGGCTCGTCGGGGGTGGGGCTGACCGCGGCGGTGATGCGCGACCCCCTGACGAGTGAGATGACCCTGGAGGGCGGGGCTCTGGTGCTGGCCGACCTGGGCGTGTGCTGCATCGACGAGTTCGACAAGATGGCCGACGCCGACCGCACGGCCATCCACGAGGTCATGGAGCAGCAGACCATCTCCATCGCCAAGGTAACACCGCCGGGTGCGCCTCCTCTGCCGTTTCCGGTCGAGTATCTATGGGAGAACTAAGGTCAGAGGCTGCCTGTGGGCAGCACTGTGGTCTGGGGGGGAAGAACTGGGCTTACAGAATGCTGCAGGTTCGAGGCCCAAGTGGGATGTCGCTCTAAGAGAGAGGGGAAGGAGTGCGTTGCGTCCTGTAAGCTTTGCCCTGTCCCAGGCAGGCTGTCTGCCGCGCTCCGCCGCAGGGGAGCTCATCAGCGCTGTCTCCCCCTCTGACAGGCAGGGATAATGACCTCCCTGAACGCCCGCTGCTCCATCCTGGCGGCCGCCAACCCGGCGTACGGCCGCTACAACCCGCGCAAGAGCGTGGAGCAGAACATCCAGCTGCCGGCGGCACTGCTGTCCCGCTTCGACCTGCTGTGGCTGATCCAGGACCGGCCCGACCCGGATGCCGACCTGCGCCTCGCACAACACATCACCTACGTGCACCAGCACTGCCGGCAGCCGCCCACACACTTCACCCCCATCGACATGAAGCTCATGAGGTGAGCGCCCGCGCCCCCAGGGGGAGGGGTTCCGCCCGGCACGGGGAGAAGGCGGGGCTTTGTGCTCTCTCATATCTTATGGGATCAGGAATGAAAACTCCTCATTTATTATTGTATAGTTTCATTCGTTATTGTGTTTTCTGGTTGTTTGTAAGTTTGAGCCAGTCCAATCCATAAGCTTTCAGTTGTACAGCCTGGCAGCCAGGGGGCAGCAGAGTGCCGCAGTGGTGAGAGATCTGGCCTCAGAGCCGAGGCTGTTTAGACGTGAGGGACATGCTTAACATGGTGCTGGCTGCGGCTGAGCTCACAGGCTGGTGTGTGATTGGAGCTTGGTGTAACGTGGCCCCGCCCTCTTTAGGCGCTACATCGCCCTGTGTCAGCGGCGGCAGCCGGTCGTACCCGAGTCTCTGGCCGACTACATCACAGCCGCCTACGTGGAGATGAGGAAGGAGGCCCGGGTCAGCAAGGACACCACCTTCACCTCCGCCCGGACCCTGCTGTCCATCCTGCGCCTCTCCACCGCGCTGGTGAGTGCCCCGCCCCAAACCAGGTCAGAGCCCCGCCCATGTCCCAGTCTGCCCTGATCCCTGCTTCGAGTCACCACCTTCCCAAACACCACACAGTCTCTGTTTCACCTCTCCTCGAGTCTCTGTGTGCGCCAGAACGCCTGACTGCGCAGCAGTGCATCATGGGAAGGCGTCAAGCGGTCCTGCGTGCGCTAAAGTGCTTACAGTGCAGGTAGCGGTGATGTGCAGCCTACCGCAGTGTGAGCACTTCTTTCCCACGCCGGACGCGGTGCTGCGGGTGGAGGACGCGGTGCTGCGGGTGGAGCACGCGGCGGAACGCTGCGCTGGAGCGTCTCTCAGGCCTCTGTGTGTCCAAAGTGCTGTTTGTGCAGGTAGCATACGCTCTGGCCCTACTGCAAAACCAGCACTTCGTGACATCCAGGGAGCACTGCTCTGCCACGTCTCAGCCACCAGGGGGCAGCAGCTCACTGTGCAATCTGCATCACCGGCCAGCCTGCAGCAAATTCACACAGGTAGCCCAGTACTGTATTCACAGACAGTACTCATGTGAAAACTGTTCAAGTATTATAAACAAACTCGAACAGGTGCACATAATTGTCAGCATACAGAGACAGTGACCAGTGTGTACTTCCTCATGGGAGCTCTATGCTGCACTGCATATCTTTGTCCACCTGGGGGAGCCAGAAACAACAGTGGAGGGACACTCTTCAGCCCTGTCCAGTTGTGAAGTTTCTCTTGGTGCAGTGTTGTGTTGTGCAGTTAGGGTTGTAATTTAGCAGCTCTGTTGTGTCTGTCCCCCGACTCTACCTGCCCTTAGCTTAGCATGGCGCTCTGTCCCTCACCGGGGTGTGCGGAGCGTGTGGACCGTGGCCGCTCGCGGTCAGCTTTGCGGGGTGGGCATTCAGCCTGTGCGAGCCGGAGTCGCTGTGCAAACCCACGCAAAACTGACCGCGGTCAGACCGCACCCTCTGCCTCTGCTCCCTCGGCCAATGAGCAGGCGCTATGGGTTCGTCCTGAATGGGGTGTGTCCCCCCTGACCCAGTCACAGGCTGGCAGGATAGGGCATTTCTGTGATTACGCCTCAGCCAATGGGAAAGATTAGCTGGTGTTGGGAGGCGGAGACTTGGGCAATTGCTGGCAATCCCAGAGGGCATTGCACTTGTCTCGGTCTGACAGTGCCGGCACAGCGCGGCCTCTGGGGCAGACAGGAAGTCACATGACCCTAAGATGGGCAGTCAGGGAGTCCCCAGATAAGGATGTGAAGACTGTACTGATGGGGGGCATTTATTGTAAATGTACTGTTAGCAAATTAGTGTTGGATTATGGAATTACTGGAATGTTCATATTTAAGAGGGGTGAATGGCTCTGGCTATAAGCGTGTAGGTTCCTGACCTGTGACCCCTGACCTGCCTGATGCTTCCTGACCTGCTGTAACCCCTCCCCCCGCACAGGCTCGGCTGAGATTGGTGGACGTGGTGGAGAAGGAGGATGTGAACGAGGCCATGCGCCTCATGGAGATGTCCAAGGACTCCCTGCAGGCTGAAAAATCCAACACCACCCGGTCAGTGTCGTGTCAGAAGCCCACGTGCCAGGCACCGTCTGAGAAATGCCATGTCAAACACACTAGACACTGTCTCACCAATTTACATCTGATTGAGCTGTTAGCTGAATGAGTGTTTATTTCAATTTTCATTTAAATTAGGTTTTGTTTTGTTCACAACCCAGCACTTCAGTATGTCCTCTCCTTCCTACTGTGACAGAAACCCATGACTCTGTGCCTCACACTGCCACCCCACACACACGCCACACAGACACAGGGGATGTTCCTGCCTTTGACCCTCCCCTTCTCCCCTCCCTCAGGGCCCAGAGACCAGCCGACGTGATCTTCTCCCTCCTGCGAGAGCTGGCGAGCGAGGGCGGGGCCGGGCGGGGCGGGGCCGGGGGTGTGGTGCGCATGGCGGAGGCGGAGCAGAGGTGCGTGTCCCGCGGCTTCACCCCCGCCCAGTTCCAGGCTGCCCTGGACGAGTACGAGGAGCTGAACGTCTGGCAGGTGAACCAGGCGCGCACGAGGATCACCTTCGTCTGAGGGGTGGGGCGGTCGCACCCGAGTGTCAGGGTGCCGTTTTAACTTTGGGTTAGGCTAGCAGCGTTCACAGTCCTGTTTCTGCAGAAATTACAGCTAAGAGAGATAATCTGTAAGTACGTACTTTGAGTGCTTTGTAGCAGTTTTGTGCTTTCTTTGTATAAAGTGTGTAAGAATTTCTGAATAAAGCCAGGGTGGTAGAGGTGATGAGTTTGTAAAGGGGAGGAGGGAGCAGGTTGGGGGGGCTTTTATGTGAGAATTTCAGTCCCATCAGTACAGTGCCAGTCTCTGAGGGTACGAGCTCCCTCAGGTCAGACTGCTGGGTGTGGGCTGGGGGAAAGGAGTTTGTATGTGTGGCCTTTGTCCTTTCTTCTGTACTTAACATTGGCAATAAAGTCCATATTTTCAATATTTGTGTCCTGTTTTCAAATGTGCACTTTGTCCTTTGAAATGGAAAATGACTGTTCTGAGGAAAGGGTTGGGGGTGGGAAGGAAACTCGGGGAAGGATTAGGTAGTTGGAAGGAGCACAAAAGGGAAGCTGCCTGGTCACGAGGAGGGGTGTCATAACAGGCACAGAAGTCGAGGACTTGGACCGAGAAGGACTGGTCTCGAGCTTCAAGAAACTTGACTAAGACCAGTTTTTTTGTAGTCCATCAGTCTTAAAATGACAGATCCCAGCACCTATAATACCTGGTTGAGTTCAAGGTCCTTGTCTGACTCCAGTGATGTACGGACCAAGGCAAGTTTTGCTCCTGGTTTTAATGAATAGTTTTGCCTCCTTTGGTGGGATTGACTCGAGCCTCTTTGTCGAACTGGTACCTTAATCCACAGATGACCTGGATAGCTTTGATTATTCATTGAATTTCTGCTGGTTCTGAGTGAATGATGCTATACGGTAGGGCTGGAGCTTGCCAGCATATGCTGGGAATGATCAGGTCTGAATTTTCTAATGGTGGCATGAATTCTTCTTAGAGCTGGACAGTAGATCGGGGGGAAAATACCTCCAAACAACACTTATCACTCGCGAGGTCTGAGATTCATTGTTTGGAAGCAGTTGCACAGAGGAATTGTCACTGTGGTGTTTGGGCTCCAAACTTGGGTCAATTACAGTATTTTTATCTGAACACCCCTCCTTGTGCACAGGGACAAACATGGCCCAGCCAGTAATATGCATTTCCACAACCCCATATTGCAGTAACACACACGTGAGCCCGAGCGTGCAGGCACAAACAGCGTTCCGTCATTTCTGGCACGAAGACCATCAAGTTGCCCGTTTTGTGTAGTACTTGTAGTGTCTCCTATTGGCCTAATATGTGTTCTTTGTGTTTGTCGTATGCATTTAAATACACAGACCCATGTTTTCGAGCGTGTAATACTACAGTACTTGCTGAAAGCAGTCCACAGTCCGCCATGGTAATTTTTGCCTGATGAGCGCTATTTTTCCCCTCTGGTAATTATACACGAGCCTTCAGCAGGACGTCTATTTATTTTCTTCTCGGGACAAAAGCAAACGAAGGGCTGCTTCACCATGGACCTAATGAGTCTTTGCGAGTGCAGGCTTTACATCGCTTTAGGGTGTTGGAGAAACTGCTTTCGACACTTGGCGCAGACCGTGAATCATAGTAATGGCACAGGCTGCACTCGAGTGATCCTCGCACGCCCACGGTGTCCTCAGGGGAAGGGGTTTGCCGGTTGTGTGTATACAGTCCATTCCTCAGACGTACCCTTAAACAATACACACAGTACTGGAATGTGTTTAATAAATATGACTGTCCCATTTCCCATTACGGGATGAGAGGTAACGCCAGTTGTCTGAAATTGTGGAAAAATATGCGAAGAATTAAGAATATGCAGCGCTGACCTTTACGTTTTTATTATTTTTGCTTTATGACATACATGTAGAAACAGACGAAAACAGGTGTTTTCGAAAGAAGGTCTCCATTTGGAGGTGTTACTAGAATTTTTGAACGGAAGGGTTGTTATTATATTGGGACAAGTACTTCGGAACATGTCTGAAGCATCTCCATTTTTATTTGTTAGTTAAGCCATTTCCCTTCCCTCTGGACAATTTATTAATTACATATATCATACTAAAGGCTATATTTGATGCAGATTTAATGTCTTTGACAGTTTTGATAAGAATACTATTGTATAGTCCATTCAAACATAAAATTAGATGTTTTACGTGAGAGAAAACGGGTGAATTGGGTGTTTGTTCCTTTCCTCAGTCGGCACCATTTCCTTTTTACAGCGTCTCTCTGTTCTCTGCGGGGCTCTTCCTCTCAGAATTTACTGGGAGGTTTCATTAGGGTCTCAGATTTATTGTTTTTCCCCTGAAATCCGCAGGTATTCGGCCTCTATAATTAACCCCGGCGGTGCCGCGCCTCGGGTGCGCGGGTGCGGCGGGTCCGGGGGCGGGCCTTGGCGGGGATCGACCGGGGTGTTTCAGCCTATGATATAGTAGCGGCCAGGTGATTGACAGACGGCTCAGTATTTAACTCACCTGCTCCCTTTACCTGATAGCGAAGACGCCACGAGCGCTGCCAGGTAATGGATACATTTTCTCCTTTTCATTTTTTTCAGACATTTTATAATTATTGTAGACATGAGGTAAAATACATTTTAAAATGTTTCCTAACTCTATTGGTCAGCAGTTATGGTTAGCCCAAGTTTTGTGATTTCAAACTGAAAACTTTCACACTCAATTGTTGAAAATTGAGATGAGTCGACTAAACTGATATAACTGCAATCAAACAAAAAACTGGAATTCAAATTTCATGAACGTATGTTATTTTTCATAAGTATACGGTTCCATACATTGTGGATATTGTATATGGTTTGACATCAGTGACTCCATTCCTAAGTCATGCAGATGCTGTATTTGTCAGCCTACTCTCTGAACGGGTACGCAACATGACTGACTTTTTTGAGAGCTAAAGTAATGTTAACATGAATTTCCTCTCTTTCAGTGATTTAGCAAAAAAAAATACACAGCAATGTATCCTTTCTGTCGCACAAAACTACCAAAAAACATCTGGTGTGCGCTACATTATGTATATGTTGAATATGCGTCTCCTTGCTTTTGAACGGTATGTCTGTCTGTCTGTCTCTCTGTCTGACTGCGGGTGATCGGGAAGCAGCAGCAGCCGCTGCGCAGGCTGAGCTGCCACGAGGACGGGAAGGGGATTGTGTGTGTGTGTGTGTGTGTGTGTGTGTGTGTGTGTGTGTGTGTGTGCGTGCGTGTGTGTGTGTATGTATGTATGTGTGTGTGTGTGTGTGTGTGTGTGTGTGTGTGTGCATGTGTGCGTGTGGTGTGTGTGTGTGTGTGTGTATGTATGTATGTGTGTGTGCGTGTGTGCGTGTGTGTGTGTGTGTGTGTGAGTGTGTGTGTGTGTGTGTGTGTGTGTGTGTGTGTGTGTGTGTGTGTGTGTGTGTGTGTGTGTGTGTGTGTGTTTTGGGGTGTGGGGGGTCCTGTTGATTAAAGCCAGGGTGGAGGGAGGGAGAGACAGAAAGCTGTTTTAAATGAGCTCCAGCATTGTTGCTGTTTTTTATACCGGTTACATTAATCCATTCAAGGTTCAGTCCATTTGCTTTCATTGCTAATAATGCTATGTGTCTCTTTTTTACATCCATCCTTTCTGTTTCTGTCACTCATGGGTGTCTCAGGGGCCCTCAGCATGTCCATTTATGGCACCTCTTTCAGAGCACAGGTTTAGAAATGTACAGCACCCAGAGAAACAGTGGAGAAAACTCATAATCATACAGGCCGTTCAGATATTCATTATTGGAGATTACATTACACACACACACACAAGTGTGTATACATTGGACCAAGTATATATATATATGTGTGTGTGTGTGTGTGTATGTGTGTGTGTGTGTGTGTGTGTGTATTTGTGTGAACCACGTACCTTTCAAGGATACAACAGTACAACTGGGAATCAAACCGGCAGCCTTTAAGTTGTGAGACCTGCTCCTCACTAAATTCATTAAACAGGGGAGTGGTGGAGGAATTCAGAGCATCAGCACAATGTCACTATGCTGTTTAAGGAGTAAAGTGAACTAATGACTGAATCTATTCATTCAAATGTGCTGCTCTGCTGCCGCTCTGATCATTGGATTGCTGGCTTGCAGGTGGACAGAATGAGTTCCCACACATGCCTGTTGGGGGCCCTGTGCTCCCTACTGCTGCTGCCAGGTGAGACCCTGCACTCTGATTTTTCGCCTCAGGTTGCCGATGGGGAGAAGCATGGAGAGAGAATGTAACCACTGTCGGTGGCAGGTGACAATCTGCTAATGTAAATGACTACTGTAATTTTATTAAAAGCAGGGGCTGTAGGACAGTAGCAGTCATATTTTAATTGTGTGGTCCTCCCTTCTCTCTCATTTATTTTTTTTCTGTCAGCTTTACTGGAAGCCACTTCTCTGATGAAGATCATAAAACAGGATGGTAACATACTCTCTCTATTGCCCTCTCTTTCTCTCTCTCTCTCTCCCTCTCTCTCTCTCCTTTTATGGAAGACTCTTATCTTTATGAAAACTTGTCCAACTGGTATTAATAATCAATGAATAAATAGCCACAGATGTGTTGTGCCTTCTGTGTGGTACATAACAGTATAGTACTTTCAACACCTAAACAGAAGGTACGGAATCTCCCCCACCCCCCGCAGAACCACACGCAGTGGGCGGTATCAGCATCGACCCGGCCCAGGCCAACGGCTTCCTGTCAGCATCCCGACCCAGACGCAGCGCTGACCCGCGGTGGTACCGCAACAGTCCCGACTTCCAGGCCTACTACCGCTACTACAACAGCATCGGACACGTGGAGGGGGTAAGGGGGGATGGGGGAGGGAGGGGGGGAGTGTGGCCCTGCAGGGCGGAGCCGTAGCCTCTCACATGCTGAGCCTCTCACCACGGTACTCCGATCTGAGGTCTCCCACTCAGCCCCCACCTTCAGTACACTTGTTTTCAGCCCCTTTCATGTGCATTTCAGTCATGAGAGAGACCGAGAGAAAAAGGGAAACAAATGGAAATATGACAGAGTTGTGTCCACATAGCAGCCTGTGGGTCTGAAACCCCCTCCCCCTCTTCTCCCCCAACCCTGCCCCCTCTGTGCTGCAGCTGTACGAGATCGACCGGATCAGAATGCTCTACCAGCAGATGCGGAACCTGGAGCACGTGTACGGGCCCGACGCCTCCTACTACCAGAACAAACTGGGCGTGCCGCCCGTCAAGTGCGACCCGTCCAAGGACAAGAAATGCAAAGCCCCGCCCCGGCCCCGCCCAGCACCCCGCCCGCCCCACCCCCACTCTCTCAGGCCGACGTCATCCACCTGTGCAACATCAGAGACCCGCTGTGCAAGCCCCACATCGTCTACCTGCCCACCGGTGCCATCCCGGTGCTCTGTGACCCCCGCTTCCACCCCTCCTGCAAACCCAAAAAAGGGGACGCCGCCGCGGCACCTGCTCCGCCTCCACCCCCTCCCAAAAAATCAGCCCCGCCCCCACCCCCTCCCAAAAATCAGCCCCACCCCCTCCCCCTGCACCCATCCACTCTTACAAAGGGATGGAGTACGACTGTGACCCATACTGGGACCCCGACTGCCTGATCGACCACCCCCCCAGACCCATCAAAGGGAAGCCCGCCCCCCCACCGGCCGCGCCCGTCCAGGGGGACGAAGAGGAGGCTGGGGAGGAACCGGCACCTCGGGCTGAGCCAATCAGAAAGGGCAAAAA
This sequence comes from Megalops atlanticus, assembly GCA_019176425.1. Classification (NCBI taxonomy): domain Eukaryota; kingdom Metazoa; phylum Chordata; class Actinopteri; order Elopiformes; family Megalopidae; genus Megalops; species Megalops atlanticus. The sequence continues at coordinate 33,401,872 of CM032888.1, forward strand.
GCTCAGCGCATATCCTCACTACCACCAGCAGGCGCTGTACGACCCGCGTCGCTTCGCCTACCCCGCGCCGGACAGCCCATAACCGCGGCCCTTCAGCGGCGAGGCCTCGGGGAACTGTGTGGACGTCAGGCGTGCCAGCACTGCTCAGGTCAGGCTCTGGGTGGCCGCGACTCCGCAGGTTTCTCAGATCTCTCTCCTTAAACCACTCGCACTCTCAGAACCATACTGGTCCAGTCAGGACCTTCATTTGCCCGGTTCCCCTGATCAGTTAGTGCCTGCAACATCCCTGCCCCTCCACAGTCAGACCTGGTTTGGCTGCTTTTGTGCTCATCTCCTTGTCAAACTCTTGTACATTTGAAAAATCTCTTCTAAATGTCCTACAATGTGCAAAAATGCCATGTTTAAGTCCAAGTCAGGCCACCCTTATAAGCCCTGTGAGCGAGTACACTTTCTCAATACTTTACCTTTTATCAGGCTCCTGCTTCCTAGAATATCTTTATCAGTATTCATAACAATAATCACTGTATTATGAACCACCGCATTGAGTATGACAATGATGGTGAAAATGATGACACTGAAATTTAAAAAAATTAAATTGTTTTGATGTTTTTGTCGTGTGGTTTGTTGGTGTTGGGTGTGGGGGGGCAGTGTATTTGTATCACTGCAAAATGCAGCTGGTGTTCCTTTACACTTGTTCATGTGTGCGTCTGTGTGTTGGGAGGAAAGGGAGAGGGAGAGACGGGGACAGTGAGAGAGGTATAACCTGAGGCTAATGGTACATGGTAGGTGGGTAGCGCTGCTTGTCATCATAGCAAATTCACCGAGTTAAATATCCAAATAACCGCACTCCTGCTGGAATAACCATACTCCTGCTGGGCTTGTAACTGCCCTCCCTCCTACCCCCACCTCTTGGAAAAGCCCTCAGAGATTGAGTCCAGACCACTTCAAACAATCCAGAAACATCACACATAAACACATCTCCAGAGCCAACAACAGCAGCCCCATGCAGCGTGCACAGCTGCCAGAGGCGACCTCAACGCGCCTGCACACCCGCTGAGAGGAGGGGGATAAAACGCATGCGTGTACACTCCGCAACCTGCAGGGGGCACTACAGGCAGGTCCCACAGGGGAAATGTTTTATTTCAACATAATTCTACTGGTCAGAAAGTATTAGGCGATGTTTTAATGTATTCCACACCACCACTACAGAGTAAGAATTAAAACTGTTACTAGCACTGGGCTGTGTATCTGTTTTCTGTTGGGATTAGCAAACAGATTAACAGTTGACTGCTCCTCCATGAGATTAATATTTCTGTAGTCCAGCAGAACAAACAAGCTATGCTGTTTTAGCTAGCTAATAACAGTCATGGCTCTCAATACCCAGAATCCCCAAGCATGAAACATATCAAGCAACCCTGCTAGCAACACCATCGCTTCATGATTTCAGATGGTAGTTTATGTATTAATGAATACAACATGACAGATTTAGCACAATTAATGTGGCTATGGGTATACTTTTATCAAAATCATTGAGACAAAGAAAATCTAGAAATCTGACTCTTCAGAGTAACAAAAGTGTGATTGAAGTCCTCAAACACAGACATTATCAAAATGAAATCAAAATAAAATTTTCTGAAAAAGTTTATTTTAGGTATTTTATTTAAAAAAAAAAAAACAATAATAACAAGAGACAGAAAAACAAAAATTCCAAAGTCAGCAGTGTTTCAGGGGCAAGCTGTTCTGTAGCCTGAGCTTGTGGCAGTGCTCCACTGAAACACATACAGCGACGGGGTCAGCTGGGGCCGCTGCAGAGGGATGAGGGATCCCCAAATTCACTCTGACCCCCCAAAGCCGACCCCCACCGCAGCCGAGACCACGCACCTCAGCTCTGAGAGCAAAGTTTACACTGGTTTATACCTGTGGAATCATAACACCCACTCATGCTTTTCACTGTTCAGGCAGAGAACAGTGCAAGTCGGGTCACCCACATGTTAATGTCCAAACTAATTAATCACATAATTATCATTTTATGACTGTGGCTATTTTTTGAAATTCAGATATGCAGCCTGAGGAGTCAGTGCACTGTAGGCCAAGAGGTCCAAAACAGCAGCAGAAGAGTTTATTTCTACATGAAACAGAGCAGAATCATTCCACAACAAAGGCAACAAACACAGAGCAGAGACTGTGTGTGTGTGTGTGTGTGTGTGTGTGCACGTGTGTGCTTTTGAGGGTGTTACATTGTGTAAAAGTGCTGACTGTATGTGTGTCAATACGGATGGACAAACGTGTGTATGAGAATGTGAGAATACGGCAAAGCAGTAATATCTGCAATGCGTACAACTCCGCCCCTGCCCGCCCCCCACCCCGCCCCCACCCCCCGACCCCCCTCAGAAGAACAGCCCTCTCATCCTCCGGCCGATGCCCTGTCGGTCGTACAGGACGTTGAACTTGTTGATGAACTGGTTCATGCTGTTGCAGGTCTTGGTGATGGTGCCCAGGTACGCCATGAGACCCACGTCGTTGCATTGCTGAGGGAAGGAGAGGCAGAGGAGGACCAGTTATCATTCTACTCCTGCTCCACAACTAGGACAAAGGTAGCCCAGCAGCAACGGCAGCTTACAGAGCTGAGAACATACCTTTACTGGATTATCACTCTGAAACTGCTTTTTTGCACAAAAACAACCATGCCAATTTAAGTAAGGATCACTCAATGTGAGGGGATTCTGCTTTTAAAGAGTTAACTTCCTATGGCATTACCTTTGATACACTTGAAACAATTTATGATTAAAAGAACCGATTTCAGTATACAGTATTACAGTATACATCGACTTCTGATTTATTGTTATCAAATTATTTCACATATTTGTTTATTAATGTCTAATTAAATGTTAATACAGTGTTGCAGTGTTACATTTGCGCAGTAAAAGCACAGGGGTTAAGGAGGAGGAGGTCACTCACATCGTAGAAGTCTGTCTTGAATTTGAGCGTGCTCAGAACAGGCAGTCTATGGCACAGGGCATTGGCCTCCCTCAGGATCTCATGGTTGAAAGGAACCTCACCTGGGAGAGACCATCGCAGAGAGGGGGGTGGGAGGAGAGACCATCACAGAGAGGGGAGGGGGGAGAGGGAGGAGAGACCATCACAGAGAGGGGATGGAGAAGGGGTGAATGGTAGTGAAAGGAGGTAAGAGGTGGAAAAATAATTAGAGTGAAACAGAGAGGGAATCAGGGTCAAAACAAGGAGAGAGACATGTAAAAAACGTTACAACCCTCCCTCCCCCCTCACCTCTGACCCCTGACCTCTCACCTGCTTCCACAGCCTTGACATACTCCAGGATGACCTTAACTCTGCTGTGCAGCATTTTAATGGCACTGTGCTGAGCAATGAGGTGCTCGGCCACTGGGGGAGAGGGAGCGAGGAGAGAGAGAGAGAGAGAGAGAGAGAGAGAGAGAGCAGGTGAAAATGATAACACCTTTGAAAACACAGTCACTACAGTCACGTTCACAGTGCAGTTCAAAGGGGAAGTAGGCCATGTACATCAGACTATGCCATTACTAAATAACAAAGCTCACAAAATTACTTTCATAACTGAGGAGAAAGCAGCAGCGAAGGTGTGTTTAATCACACAGCGCAGGCTTGAGGAAGCGCGTGCGTTTGGTTCTGCGTGCGGCGGCCAGCGAGAGAGAGTGATGACATCAGCGCTACCTGTGGAGTTCTCGCCGGTGCCGGTGGCCGTCATGCGTGCCACGTGGTCGACGCCGATGCGCTCCGCCTCTTCGGTCGCCAGCGTGTAGGTGAGCTCCGCGAACAGCATGGTCGCCTGGGGGGGGGGGTTCAGACCATCTACCAACCTCCTCTACCGAGCTGAGACATCCTCACCAGCTGCGCCCAGCTGCGGTTTATGTGCTGCTGCAAACATGACTGCCGTGTACGAGCCCTGTGGGGGCTGTGTGTTAATGCTAAACGATGCTAAATGAAACGAATGTAATGTAAGCCCCGCCCCCGCCGGCCCATCAGTCTAAACCCCTCAGACATCTTTGTCCTTACACTTTACAAACAACACTACCTACACTATAAGCATATGCAACAGATATCTGGTTTAAGAATTACACACACACACACACACTTCATTACCTCTCCATTGATGATGTCAATGACTGACTCATAGACGCTCACTGGCAGCTGAAAGAGAGAGAGAGAGTTTACAGGAGGAAAGCAGATGAAGTGTGTAAGGCTTGCGGCTGCCTCTCCCTCTGACAGCAGCTCTGGCGACATGGTGCCTCTTATTCACTGAGCCGCTCCTGCAGTAACAATGCTGTACCAGCAGAGGGCAGAAACCCAGAAAAGTGGTCACAGCCCTTGAAGTGTGCACGCTGTTGCCAACCTCCACAGCAACACAAGGGCGCACGGTAAAAAAGAAACTTACATCAGTGTGTTTGGTCATGGGGTTCAGCTTGAGAAACAGGGGGCTCTCAATGATCTCGCAAACCTACAGGTAAAGGTAGAAAAAAGAGAGAGACAGGGAAGTGATGACATGCAGCAGTGAAACACCAAATGTCGCTGCCTGCTATGTGTCACTGAGCTCCCATTGGATGGTACAACGACAAGCCCTGCCCACCTGCTTGTGAATGTGGATATCTGATTGGTCAGGAGGGCCGCCCGTCGTGTACCAGCCCAGAAACTCCATGTCTTTGAAGACCTGCTTGACTGAGGGAGCACAGCAGAGAGACGGGGAGAGGTCACAAAAGGTCAGGGTTAATCTTTGTAACTCCAGTTCAGACACACACACTAAAGGCACAGCCATGCACGCTCAGAGACAGACAAGCACAAGCCAATGTTTACTCACACTGCTCCTCCTTAGTGTAGTAGTACTCCTTGTCTATGTGCGTCCTGTCGTCCACAGTGTGGGAGAGAAGCTCAAAGGAGTTCATCACCTCAATGTTCCTGCCCTCCTGCTTGCCGATCAGAGCTCCAATCACTGCAGAAGGACAACATGTTACTACACACACACACACGGTAGAAACACACATGCATGCACACACACCCACACAGAACACATACGCACATACACAGTACATATAAAGAGTACACATGTACATATAGTCTGGAAACATACATGCATGCGCATGCACACACAGACACAGACACACACACAGACACGCACCCACACATGCACGCACATACACACAGGCTGCAGTCGCTGTAACAGTACCCTGCATGGGCCGGCCCTCCTGAGACCGTATCCGGATCCAGTGATCTGAGATGTTGAGGATGACGAGGGGGTGCAGAGCCACCGAAACACTCCCTGTCACACCCGACGCCATCACACTGGGGCAGGCTGCCAGGGAGGAGGAGAGAGGAGGAAGATACAGCTCGTCTTTAAACATGAGCAAGGGGTGTCATGGCACCATGAGTGGAGACAGATTCAGAGAGCGCTTCTTTTTTCCACATTAATGTGTGCCCCTTTAGAGAAGCTTTCAGGTGTACTGCTAATGCAATGCTACAGTCACCCACAACAGTCACTCACGCATTCCAAACTACAGGAGTCAATTGCAAAGACCTTGCCGGAAGGTTTCAAGTTATGCTTTGACCACTTAATTCTTACAACGGGAATTGCAACCTAATAAGTAACCTAATAGTTGTTATGCATTTCAACATAAAGCTATAGGCATATTATATGCGACTGAAGTTAGCTACCTCAGCGTAGTTCATTAACCTCAGCGTCTGTGGCTGTTCGAAAACAAACCGCTGCCACCAACCACATCAACAAGACACAGCAACCGGATGGTCAGCGACCAGCCAGCTAAAACACGCCTTCCAGCTACCCGATTCTGTAAACAGCAGCTGGTCACACCTAGCCTTTCAGCTAGATATAGAAATAACATGCAAACCCCATGCGCCGGTTCGTTATGCTCAATATTTTACACAATGACGTGAAACAATTCAGCAAAAAAGAGTGCCGTACGTGCCATCTAAACACCTTTAATAAAGGCAAACTGCACACAATCCAGCTAACGTTGACAGGGCAATACTGCCATCTGACTGGCTAGCGTTAGTGGCTAATGCTGTCAAACCCCAGCACCGCATCTACAGCCAATCCAGGCTTTCATTTTCACTTAATGGCTGGTTTATTATAGTAGTTATGCAGCTCATTAACACTGATAAACTACAACAGACCTAAAGACAAGCTTAGATCAGTAGTTATTATTAAATTGAGTGACACTGAAAAACTACAACTACTAGCTTGGAGGGCTATGAACCGGTCGGACGTAAAACAATCATCGTTCAAAGGAATCGGCTTATTATTCATGCTCTTCTTTCAGTTTCATGGGGCCCTGGAACAAATGCGTTTTTAATTCACCTGAAAATGATAATGAAAATGATTTTATTTGGGAGATAGTCTCACCTGCCCCGTCTACCTCCATTCCACCGCCGTTGCTCGTCGCCATCTTCGGTGCAAAGCTGATGCTCCCAGCTGCGCATGCGCAGGGGCCTGGGTTTCAGGGGCGGGGCGTTCTTGTGCTTAACCAATAGAGGGCAGGCTGCAACAGCGCATGACAGCGCCGAGGGTTAATAACAGTGAGTGTTTGACATCCTCAGCATGTGGATACTTTAGCTTTTTAAAAGTAAAACATCGTTATTATTCTAAAATAAAATATCTGGAGAAAATACTGCTTAAAAATCAGGCACCAAGTTAAAAGCATCTACTTATGGAAAATGGATAACTTTGTGAGAACTTCATGAACATCATAGTAAAAGAGAGGCCACCTCAGCTGGTGGCCAGTACATAACGAGGAATGGATTTCCAGACAGAGGCTGGACTTATAGGATTTCCGAGACTGATTCTGGAAAACCAGGAAACTTAAGACCACCATAAACATTAATATTAATTCTAACTTATTTCCTGATATAATGCATTTTATTCTGTGTAAAGAGGGATAACATTTCGTTAGTAACAACATCAATAACAACAATAAATTCTCAAGTATTAGCGTCTTAAACAAGCATAGAGAGGCATGCGCAGGTGAATGCATGTAACTTCATCAAAGCATTACTTTTCAGTGATGAATCCCGTTCTAACTGTCTGTTTGTGATTTCTATTTAAATCATGATAGAGGTCTATCTTGTAGATTATAGTTACCCATAAATAATGGGCTTCTTTCTTAACTGGATCATCAAAAATAGGCTGTTTGGCAGTGTTGACAGAATTCAATTTCCACTTGTTAATATAAAAAATTCCCAGAGCTTTTGTGAAAGTGTGTACAATACTTGCTGCCATTGGGATGCTACTTTCTGAGCCATTTCTTTTCAACAGAACACTATCAACTCTGATATTTTACGTGAATAATTTTCCAAATCTAACATTTAAAAATAGTGTACTGCAATATTAAAACCTCCATAAAACCTTACAAAAATAAAGATATTATCAGATATTATCAGCAGAGATATATTATCAGATATTATCAGCAGAAATCTCAATAAGTGACGATGTTTTTTTAGCTATTACGATTAACGCAATTAATTTACATAAGTCACATTTTGACAATGAATCATTTGTCTACTTTGTAAACACATTTTAGGCAAAAATGCTGCTAATTGTTTTACTGTAAACTCTAATTTTCAAAAGTTCTTCATTGTATACTATGATTTCTTCAACAGTAATGTAATTGCAATATTCCTTTTCATCCATCAAAACTGATTTTTCTTCTGTTATTTCTGTTTAAAAACAAAAAAAAAGGTAACATGTCTTTGGAACATGTCTCGTTACACCAAGTGACAATGTCATTTTAGTGGGATATTCGCTCAGGATAAGAGCATCTGCTAAATGGCAAAATGTAAACGTAATTCAAACTTGTCACACTATTCCATAAGCAATTTGTGTTCGTTGAGGTCGATCTTCCTGGGGGTAATTAAACAATATCAAGCTGTAGCTTTTGCAATAGCACACAAAATTTCAGACAATCTGTGCTGTTTCGCGAGCATAATCATTTATTCTAATTACGCGATTGGTGTCGATTATTCTGTGAATTATTTGTTTTATTGTTAATCAAGGAGGATAAAGGGGAACAGGGTGAAAATAATGATAGATTTAAAGGCAATGTTTGGGCTTCCCCTGTTTCCAGCTCACCAGCCGCCACTGGAGAAAGCTGTCTAATGCTGATATCCTCACCAGTAAGGCTCCCGGCTTGACCTCGGCCGACAGCAGTTCGGAAAGGAGCCCTTTCTCATTCGGGTTCGCCAGCTACGTCACTGATGTGACCAATGACTTTCCTCCCAAAGGATGCGACATCGCATCCTGTAGGTGGGATCTGCGCAGCTACTGCGCAGAACTATAGATCTTCATTTCATTGGACGGTTCTTCTCGTTCAATGGCCCGGCAACATTAGCCAATCATGTTACCATACGGATCTGCTGATCTGCGCAGACGCGAAGAGGATCGGACCTGACGAGTGCGACCGATGTTTCGCCTGTGGTGTGGAGTTAAAGTGACGTCGACATCATTTCTTTTGTTTACAAAATGGCTGACTTCAAAACTTGCTCCCTTGACTATTTCCCTGAGAATATTCTCATTGACATTTTGTCGTATTTAAGTGTCCGAGAGCTCGTCCGAACTGGCAGGTAAACCAAACCTTGCTTGGGTTGTCCCTACTGATTGCATTTGCAGAGACGCTGGCTAGTTTTCTTGGTAGCTAGTTTTCCAGCTAATATCTTCATTGTTAAAATGTTGCATTCATGGGTCGGGTAGGAAGCTCACTGTTTAACTACATGGCTAACTAGCGTACTAGCCTGTCAAGCACTCACTGCGATTTCTGCATATTTGTCAAACTTCAGCGTTACATCCTAGTAATGTTGGATAGCTGGATGCTGCATGACCATAGACAGCTGTCCTATCAGGCAGGTTGCTGTAGCTAGAAAGAAAAAAGCTAAAATAGGAAAGTATTGCTGGTTTCGCTAGCCGGCTGGCTGCGCTGCCAGGTTACCTCCTAACCGCTTTTGCTATAACTCTGCCACGTCGTTACTAGTGTAGCTTGTTAGCCATTTCATGGGCAAGTTAAAAAGTAAGTTTAGATGTTCGTAGACATTGTGCGTTAATTCCTTCCTCGTCAAAATACTGAGAAATATCCCATTTTCTTTTAACGATTGCACCAGGTAGAAAATGTATGTTCTTTTCCGATGAAACATGTAACAGAGGTTTATGTTTTCATTGTGACAAACGGATTAATGTACTCTGCCAACACTCCAAGGTTTCCAGGGAACGGTAATCGAGAGCTAAATCCACCTGGTGGATTGCTTGCATCAGTATTATAATGCTTGTAGATATAAAAAGAAAAGAGTTTTACACTTACTGCAGCTTTAAATAACAGATATTGCGTTTATATCACACATATTAATGACAAAGGTGTGAGTGAATGAAGGTTTCCTTGTACCGGACCTTGTATCGGGTGTTTGGGGGAAAAGCAGGGTTTGGTTATGTGAATATTTGATTTATAAAATAGCCGAGTGGTTACTTTCATATCCCAAGAAATACACAGTCATTGTCAGGAGAATGTCAGGTCTCTTAATTTTGATTGACAATCACAGAGAAGTTTGCCCTCTGTTCATGCAAACTAAAATCCTGTATAGCTTTAAGTAGTGACAGTGTTTCCCTCTCTTCTAATAATTATTATATTTTCATTACTAATACAAAAGCAGTTGCATGGAAGGTGAATAATTCCCTGACCAATTGCATGGAAGGTGAATAATTCCCTGACATGTCTTGCACTGAATAGTGTATTTATTAAGTTTGGAATCATTTGAGCGCGGTTCTGCCTCTGTCTTCTTCTTCTTCTTGAGGATACATGCGTGGGTGAGTAAAGCCTGTGGACCGGAACATGTTCTGGTTGGTCTGTCTGGCTGACAGTTAAGGTTTTGCTGAATGTCTCACCCTGTGTTTCCCTGTGTAGGGTGTGTAAGAGATGGAGGAGGCTGGTGAAAGACCAAAGACTGTGGCGTGCCGTGGATCTGACAGAGTGGAAAGGGGTGAGAGCAGCATCTCCTGCCCTAGAATGGAGTGAGATGGAATGACTGTTGTTTGACTGTGTGGGGGCGCAGACTTTGAAGGTTATCCTTACACGGCTCTCTCCTTTCTCTCTCTCTCTCTCTCCCTCCCTCCCCGTCTCTCCCTCTCTCTCTCTCTCCCTCCCCCCTCTCTCTCTCTCCCTCTCCCTCCCCTCTCTCTCTCTCTCTCTCTCTCTCCTCTCCCTCTCTCTCCCTCTCTCTCTCTCCCTCCCTTGGTCCCCGCGGCGGGGGTCAGGTGACCTCGCGGATGCTCTGGGTGCTGCTGCGGCAGTACCTGGGCTGCGGACTGCGCTGCCTGCGTCTGCGAGGCCTGCTGCTGTCTGCCCGCGCCGGGGCCTTCCTGTCTAAGTCCTGGCTGCAGGCGCTGGCGTCCCGGTGCCCCCGTCTGCGCAGACTGTCCCTGCTGCACGCAGACCTGCGGGGGCTGCGGAGCTGCCTGCTGCTGCCCCGCACACTGCAGGTGCTGGAGCTGCGCGGCTGCGAGCTGCCGGCGGGCTTCTTCTCCCAGAATTCCTCTTCCCTCGCCGCCGCCGACGGGCCAAAGGCGGGGGACGGCGTGGGCGGGGCGTCGGCGGGGGCCGGGAAGGGGCCCGCGCAAGGCCCCGGGGTCGGCATCGCCATCGAGACGCTGGTGGTGGAGAACGTGCCCTCCTTCACAGACCAGCACCTGCAGAGCCTGGCGTCCTGGCAGCAGCTCAGCCGGCTGGAGCTCAGAGACGTGATCCGCGTGACGGCGGCGGGGCTGAGGGGCAGCGCCCCCCGGGGCGGGGCCGGGGGCGGAGCCGGGGGCGGGCGGGACGCGGCGGGCGGCGCGCTGTCCGGCCTGCGCGCCCTGGAGCTGGGCAACTCCGGCCGGCCGGGCTCCTACACGCAGATGGCCTCGCTGGGGCTGGGCGAGGGCTGGGCGGGGCTGGAGGAGCTGACGCTGGGGGGCAGGGAGGTGGGGCCCGGCCTGCTGTGCGTCAGCCGGCTGCGCGACCTGCAGCGGCTGCGTCTGCGCAGCTGTCCGCTCAGCGAGGTGCAGGTGCTGCGCAGCTGCAGGGGTCTGCGCGGGCTGCGCACACTGGAGTTCTGCGAGGTCACCTTCCAGGGCCACCCGAGGAGGCAGGAGGAGGGGGAGGGAGCGGAGGCCGAGGAGGGCGGAGAGGAAGAGGGGAACCCCATGCCAACTCTGCGCCGCTCCCTGGCTGCTCTGCTACCGCGATGCACGCTGGTGTTCACTCACTGCTCCGTCACAGTGCCCACCGACTAGAGACAGACACACACACACACACACACACACACACCAACTCAAACACACTCTCACTCACAAAGATATACCAATGTCAGCGCACTCACAAACACAGTCATGATCTCACACTCACAAAGATGTACCAACATCGACACATTCACAAACACACACACACACACACACACACATGCACACATACATTCACCAAAAAAATTCTCATAATCACACAACCAACACATGTACCGTCAGACTTTCACAGAATCACACATACTAATGTGACAGCTTGACCTTATCCACGCCCCCGGAGTCTCACAAACACCCTGTGGTATATACTGAGCACATGGACACAGACAGACCTGAGCACACATGAGCACCTTCCTGCATGTGTTCAGCTGCAATTTGGGCACTAAAACCGCAGGCACAGGGGAGAACATGACACTGTAAAACAGCAGTAAGTCACAATAACTGAGCAACACAGAGACTCTAGCAGAGGGGGGTACAGCCAAGCACACCTGTTTCCTGTCTCCTGTACAGCGGTTAAAATGTTCAGTTGGGTGGGTGTGGCCAAGAGGACCTCTCTGCAAACAAAGCAGGTGTTCAGTGCAGCAGCCTGCAAGACTTGACCTTGGGGTTTTGCCACACTGTATTGAACTGAACAATGTTTGATGGGGTTGAGCTGAAACATACTCCTCTGTGATTGAATTGCACCGTTCTGAAATATCCTGCTGTTTGTTCAGTGAAGTATGAGGGGTAGAACCAAATTATGCTTTTCCAGAGAGCATTATAAAGCCTCACTCTTCAGTCCCTCTTCCCTGTAATTACTGTAACCACGTTTGATTCCACCGGTCTTGTTTACATCGATTCTTGACCCTGAGGCGTGTGTATTTCCAGCAGGTAAAATGAACTTTTGACGTTGCCATGACATGTGTTCAGCGGATGAATTGACAGGGCATGGTGACAGCAGGGCCGTGTCTGTGGCTCGCGTGCGCGACTGCGGCGAGTCGCGCGGCATGTCGTGTCTGCTGACGGTCACGTGACGGGACTCCGGCATGCCTTTCCCTGTGCCCGCGGGCTGCAAGGCTCTGATACTCTCCCGGAACAGTTTTCGAACGACTTCCTTTATACGTTTCCATTAACTGGCCTCTAGAAAACAAGCTGTTTGCCAAAAAACACAAGGGTCCTTATTTGAATATCAGAGATACGACGAAGTACTGTTGGATGTGGTGTGATGATTTTGTTATAAAAATCGTACGCAGATCCGTATGTTAACGATGTCGCTATCTTGTTTTCTGGTTTGTGACGGTACATGCTTTCCATGTTATGATTGGAATGCCTGAAACATTGCATATACACATGACAGTACATCAAAACAGCATGAAAAGCAACGGTAGCGTGGCCGAGCGGTCTAAGGCGCTGGATTTAGGCTCCAGTCTCTCTGGAGGCGTGGGTTCGAATCCCACCGCTGCCAAAGGGCATGTTTTAACCGTGCTGTGTGAAGTGCTGTTTCCTAATAATTCATTGGCAAAAGCCCTTTGTAGTCTAGAAACGAAACTTGGGGAAACGCTCTGTAACGACACATGTAAAGTTTATAGAATGCGATTACGCAGAAGCACATGCTGGGGGAGCTCACGCTAAAGAGTTCTGTTAAACAGTTTTAAACTTGAACGTCCTGGTCTTTATGACTTGTCCATCATCTGTGAATAAACTGGAGTAGTTGTAATACAACTTGTTTCTGGATGGAATGAGCGCATATCTGTGTGTATGAGGAGAAATGTCGACTTAAATGGAATTACTTTTGTCGTTGGCAAAAAACCTTGACTTTGTATGTTATTGTCTCTTGTACACTAAAATATTTAATCTATTTACATCGTTACTGCGCAGTTTGGTGCTCTGTTACTTTACAGTAGCCTCATGGGAATTCAAAGAAGCCCAGATCATTTAACATGTAGCTTGGGGAGAAACCAGATTTTTAACGACCGCACATACCCACTCTCCCGGCAGGAAGGTCGATGTACTGAAATTCTTTCTCCACTTGGGGGCACTATATCACCATTGAAACTATTCAACATTAACTAGTTATTCCCAGATATCAAAACGCCGGCTGCTGTGTTGTACAGCTCTGCTTGGTATTGTATAAGTATAAAATGTGCTTTGGCATTCGCTCGAAGTTTATTTAGTATTCGTCTCAACATCGTTGACAACCAAACAGGACTTTTTTGGTAAAAGGCACCGCTGGGATTCGAACCCAGGATCTCCTGTTTACTAGACAGGCGCTTTAACCAACTAAGCCACGGCGCCAAGTGATGGACATGCTGCTGATTACGCTTCTTATACGGTACGGTGATAGTACAGTATATATAAGTAGCATACTTTGGAACGTATATATATTCTGTTGCTGTGCATGAACATTGAATTATGTGTAGAGCTAGAGAGAAATCCCACAGAGTGAAATATTTGACGATAACACGCGATCGCGATGTTTCTACAAGTATTTTCTTTGCGGACTGTTTTGTGCAGCAGGCGAGGCACACTGGGAAGACATGTAGTCACAATTTTGCAAAACGTACAGCTTCCGACGAGGATGGGATTCGAACCCACGCGTGCAGAGCACAATGGATTAGCAGTCCATCGCCTTAACCACTCGGCCACCTCGTCTGTGCGTATGTGCGGTTTCCAGCAACGTTGAGAAAGATATATGCGTACACTCAAAACCTGAATTTATCAAACTAAAAAAGAAGAGTAAATTGAAACCACTAAAAACATATAGTCCACCACAAAAGTAAGATAAGAGCTAACGTGACTGATGTTTGTGGTCATGCAATTCATTTACCGGTTAGACGTTAAAATGATTGTATTAGTGTGGAAAATAGATGGCCAAAAACATTACTGTTGTTTGTGGTTGTGCAACTCGTGCACTAGTTAGCTTGCGAGCTAGATATACCATTATATTATAGCTAAAATCATTTGGGCTTGTTGGCTGACCAGCCCGCAAAACCGGTTTTACTTGACACAAAAGCCGTCAGTGCTACGTCTCGAGCTCGACCTATGTCAGCTATAAAGACATTGACTCTTGTAAACCATGGCAGGTAATTAAGTCACACAACGTTATCAGGAAACAAAAGTGGCAAGCATGTTAATAAGTCAACGGGGATAAGCAAATCTTACAACAGCACAGTTCAAATCCTGCACAATCCCCAAGTCATTTTCATGCTATACAACTACTACCCATTACTAGGTGGATATTAGGCCTATTGTGAAGACGACAATGTGAACATATACGGAAATTTGATAGCGTACATGCTAGTTACTGAAAGACAAATACAGATGCTGCATTACACATTGACTGGGGTACCTTAAACTATGTTTTACTGCCTACAGCATGTTCGCCTTGCTATAAATGATTAACGTTTATTGCATACAAAACAGTGACAGCAGATGGCAGTAACAGCAAACTTTATTAGCGTGACCATACGGTATAGCCTATAGTAGGCTACAGTAGGCCTATTGCCAAAGCAAAATATAAATAAACATAGCCTGCTAAACTATGGAACTTCTAAAATATACATAATTACGTAAATAATGCATACATACATAAATACATTAACAGGATAGTTAAAGCTTCCTGTCCACTGCCCCACAGTGTCTTTGCTATGTTGTCTTGGCAACGCAATCTCGGACCGCTTATAGTGCATACTGCTCTGTTTTTACCTCTGGGAGGCGGGGTTCTGTAGGGTCAGAATGCGTGGAATTCGACTGAGGGGTGCATAACCACTCCAAATGCGCAAAACCGACGGGCTGATGTCCGTTCTGGACACACAAAGAGAAAATAGCTGCCCGTCCCTAGAAAATGCTTCCCATCATACATCAAATGCGGACTTATTTCTGTTGAGGGTGATCGTTCCCCCAGCTGTTACCTGCAGGTAATTCCGCAAAACCACTTCACCTAACGATTGCATGACATCATCGCGCATGCGTAGCCGTCTTCAAAAGACCGCAAAGGTCGGTGCAATTAAAACTTTGTATACATACAGGTAGAAACAAAGAGTACAGAATGATCAGGCAGAAGACACTCAGCTGTCACGCATTTTGTGTCAGAACATGGGGCTTGGTCACTGCCTTAGTTACACTGAAATAATATTAATAACCTACCGTAGGGCCTATGTCTGATGTTCACGAAGTCCCTCAGGTGACGCGGTAGAAAAATAAAGTAGTAGTAGCAATTTGTACCATCAATTTATCAGTCCATACCCAGCCTTGCGTGTCATTTGGCTTAGCTAATACATGTTTGCGAGTTGCCTCTACGCTGAAAGATATTTCAGCACAAGCGGACAGGAGTTGCTGCCACATTGTCTAACATTATTCTGAAACCTATTGTGTAGTATGTCATGGAAATGTGTCTGTATATACGTATATATGCAATATAGGGTTTGCATCAATATACAGCAAAAAAGTTCAATGAATGCATTGATTCATAAACCATTGAGCCTTGCACATTATCAGTAAAAAGGACTGCGCTCTTATTTCATCAAAAAAAACTTTTATGAATGTTTTTAATATACAAAAATAAAACAGAACAAGTATGAGACTCTAAGTAAAAACACCATTGTTTCAGGAAAAATATTTTTAAAAAGCTTTTAATATATAAAGACTTTATAAAGATGTCATTCTATTTTAAGGTGAACCGTTTTATGTTCACATTTAGGTCAGGGGAAAACATCAAAAATGTAAGAAATTAGAAACAAGTGAATTTGCTAATTGTATATGAAAATTTTATCCCTTAGCTGAACAGGACGAGCTCCTGCATTTTGAGATTCGTGCATGTCATATTAAAGTGCTGTACGACAGGAAAGTAGAGATTAAACGACAACAAGCACCTTAATTTCAATATTCTCTTTCACAGCTGGATAACCTGCGGCGGGATCTATTTCCGCAAGAACACCCAAGGAAGAACCGCGGCAGGAATCTATTTCCATAGAAACCTCTGGGGAAGAACCACAGCGGCAATTTATCAGTGTTGTGCAAGTTCACACTTCACAAGAGCTAGCTCAAAGTTCAGTTCACACAGATTAAAATGAACAAATTCACGTTCGTAGTTCACAATTTTGAATTTTGAACAAATTCACAGTCCCAGTTCAGTTCTTCAATTTTTTAAACGAGCTGCTCTGAACTTATCTTTTTCAGTAGAACCTCCTCCTACCCATCCATCCCCAGCCCCCAATCATTGCCACTTACCACTGGTTGTGTATACTTGTACATTCATAAGTTATGTATTTTATTAGTGGAGGTGCAAAAGCAAATAAAGTAATAAAAAGTTCTAATCACAAAGTATATTCCTTTATTTTCTCATTTGCATGCATATGTACATCAATGACTTGCACTAGCCATTTTGCAAGAATTGTTTAAGCTAGCCAGTGTTTACAGTGCACCATGTACCCTGTCAGATAAGGGTATCGTCCAGGGACTATTTTATGTGTACGTCTACATGCGCAGTGATTGTTACGCGGGATATGGGCAGTTGGTTGCGAGCTGTCGAACTGTCTAGCTGATGAGTTGCACTAATAAAAACGTCTCAAATATGGAATAATGCCATCCGTGTTTATTGATCAAACAGTAACTTTAACACACCCAATCTCGCGCAAACCCGAACGAGCTCAAGTTCACCTTCTTTAGTTGCAAAGGGATACGTTCAAGTTCACCGTTCACCGAAAAAATGAGCACGTTCAATGAACGCGGTCTTTTAACGCGTTCATGCACAACACTGCAATTTTTTTGCCATACACCCCTTCGTAACAACTGATAGCTGGAGATCTTTGCGCACCGATTGAAACTACCCTGCAAGTTCTGTTGGAGTTTCTACCGCGGTGGCTGGCGCAGCAGATTCCCCTGTTAGGAAAACTTTTCGCTTGTCACCTAGATTCAACTGGGTAGTCAACTAACCGTTTTCATCGCTAAATATTTACAATGTAAATGTAAAAAAAAATCTTACTGGAGTTACATATTTATGTTATGGCTATGCCATGTTATGTTATAGCTAAGCATAGAGTTATGCCATCATGCAACGGATTTGTGTGAATTGTTCCGTAATGTTTTATTTAACACTTTATTTGTGTTAAATTCTTGTTGCCCCAGGTACTTTGATACGGCGGAAGTGGTGATATGTCAAACTGAGTCTGTCATCGTTCGTTCATTGCTTCAAGTTTTTAAACTCAAGGTAAATTCTGTATGTCTTAAAATTACTGATTAAATCGTTTGGTGATAGTATTTGATTTGGTTACAGTGGGCTAACTTAGCGGGAACAAATGAAATACAGTACCAGTATTTAACTCGCAAGTTTTGTCACTCAGATATTAATTGTTCATTCACCTATTTTCATAGTTTCGATGTGTTGTAAATATGAAAACCCAAGTATGGAATTTTCAAATCGGTGTGATGCTGTTTAAGATATTATTATTGCTTATGTTACAGATGTACTGCAATTGAAAAAACGAACTCAAGAGACCATACAGGAGTAAGTGTCGACATAGCCTACGTTATCGGTATCATTTCTGCTTCAGTCGGTTGACGCTTTACAAAACAAGGCACTTAACTGATAAAAAAAAAAAGATTTGATTAAATTGATGAAGAAGTGTCAGGGTGTAGATAATCAGTTTTAGAATTCCAATGCAATTACACAGACGTCTGTAACAATTTGGGCAATTCATGTATTTATTTTTCATGTTTTCTCCTAATTTTATTTTCTAGTCTGTAATATTTCCGGTTAGTTTTAGAATTATGTTGTGAAATATTTTCATATTTTTTAAAAACTTCTCTGCTTTGTAGGATTAATTTTATTATAAAAGTTGCTGTTTTGAGGGTGTGTATATTTTGTTGTTAATACATCATTACCTTTGTCGTTAACATTGCTGGTCATCGTATTCTGCTTTGTTTGTGTCTGTGTTTTTAATTATTCAGCGAATAAAGAAATTATTCCACAAATAAAGAAATGCCGAGTTTCATTTTGTTTCTCCCTTCGAGATGAATAAGTAAGTAAATGGATAAAATGGGTAATACATCGCACACCATGTTACACAGTGTTTATCAGTGCAGGACAGTGGCCGTCCACAGGACTGTCTTAGCATTTACATTTATTCATTTCGCAGACGCTTTTATCCAAAGCGACTTATAAGTGAGGTAGACTACAACACAACCACAAACTTTGCCAAGATCAAGAATGCGAGACTGGCGTCAAATTATTTTACTGTTTTCCCGAATTGTTCATTTCAAAAGTATTTCATTTAAAGATGTTATTTTCCAGTAGTGCCTGGAATGCCAGCACTTCGTTCGTCTGTAAGATCTTTCATTTTGCGCGTCATGGCTAAGGGTGCGGCACGGTGCACAAATCACCCCACACTCATCAGCGGCGACCGTTAAGGTTGACAAAGTTTTTATATTTTGCGAGCCAAGCCTCTTCATTCATTTTGGCCAGGGACCCCTATTGCGTATTTCTGTTTGTAGCGCTCGCTTTATCTCTGAGGCTAAAAGGGTCTGGGACCGTAATTCTCACGCAACAGCACGTTTTGAACGTTGACGGTCGAAGCAGATGTGGTCCACCCCTTCTCGTGTTACACGTGTGTGGCTCCCCAGGTAGAGTGGTCTTCAGCACTAGAGGAACCAGACCACATGAACCCGAGGCGGCGTCTCCAGTCACAGGTGTTGACACACCTGCTTTAAATTTGCCAGGAGTTTCATTTAGTTTTGAACATGCGACGCTGCTGTCACGGTAAGTCAAAATCAAGTCAAGTCAAGTCAAAGTCTTTTATTTTTCATTTGCACAGATCACACAGAGTAACTGAGCATTGAAATTCTTGAGGGAGGCTCTGCTAACATGTAACACTGAAGACTAGTGACGGCAGGACATAGAAGGCACTGAGTGCCAGGTAGTTTTTAAGTTATAACAAATTAAATACACTCGTGCAAAAAGTTAAATTTAAGATGAAAAAATTAACTGGATTAAAAAAAACAGTAAATGAATATCTATATACAAATGTGCAAATTGCGACATACAATTACGACAAACAATACAGTACAGTACAGACAGCAGTGTACAGCAGCAGTGATACAGCAGTGAGTTGTTAGTGGGGTGAATGATGAAGGCTGAGGAGTCTTATTACCTGGGGAAAGTTTTTCAGTCTGTTTATAAGTTGAGCCGAGTAAGTGCGTTTATGTTTAACATCACTATTCAATCCACTGAACGGAGCGATTTTTTTTTCTTAATTTTTAGCTTTGAGTTAAGTTTGATTTCATTAGTGATGTTTGCACACAGAATCATTTGGTATCGCTCAGTTTCCCCGTAACCTTATATTTCAAGGTATTTAAAATATTTAACTGTAGCTGGTCAATGTTGCGCGCGTTACACCAGACATTTTCGTTTCTTAAATGATTGCGAGGATCGGTAGTGCAGAATGCTCGAATATTTAAGCGGAAATTGGACATACTCTCTTCAAGGCAAGGGGTTCAGATTTTGAAAAGACCATAATATCTCTACAGTAGCCCATGAAAACTGGAGATAAAAAGATCAAACCAGTTTTTATATGTATACTTTCTGATCTGTTAACCAGTGGAGACTCAGTAGTAGAAATCAAGGAGAGAGCTAGGTAATCTGTAGAAATGACAGTGCATCATCAAACATGATTTATACGTTGTAGTGAAACTGCTGACCATAGTACAGTGTGGTTTCTGAAGTTAAAGTGTATGCTTGTTCGTTTACAGACAGGTAAGACAGAATGAAGAAAGTCTTACTCCTCACCTCTGGGTCTTTAGCTCTGGCTCTCTATGTCTCCTATTGTGTTGTAAGTACCTTTCTTGCCTTTATTACTGTTTTTATACTGCAAAATAAAAAAAAACCCTCAATACTTCTTTGTTAAATAAATCACATTCATGTATATCAGCTGGTTTTGTTCCTCATACTTTCCTGAAGAGTAATGGGGATACCAGCACAGTTGCCCTGATGAAGGAGCTTGCTCCAAAACATGTCAGCAGTAAAACTGTTGAAGGGAAGCTTCTGTATAGAATCTGTCTTTTACGGGGATATCAACACATTTCAGTATTTTTATAAGACTTCCTGCCACCTTTTTTCCAATGCTTTGCTTTGCAAAGTGGAAATCCAGCTATGGTGACTGTTGGGTTAGTAGAGTGATCCTTTTTAAGCCAATTTAGACTGCATTCTTCAGGATGTCAGAGGAATGAGCCTTCATTAAATTTATCTTCAAATCAACCTTTGTGATATTGTATCTCATTGATACAAAAGATTCAAAGTCAGTAAAATGTCTTCCATTTAAATGGCTGACTCGAACCTAAACCAAGTTCCCTGAAAAGATTTTGCACACGTTGGCTCACACAAATTTCCCAAGCACTGCTCCACTGTAGTACTTCTCAGTGTTTCCTAAATGTCTTTTCCAGAAACTGCTTTGAGTTCTAATCGTACCGTCTGAAGGGAATTTGGTTTTTTATACTTTGTGTCACATCCAGGTGTCATTGTAAAAAGTGTCAAGGTCAACTTTATGTTTCAAATGTGGGAGAGTGTCAGCTGAAGGTCACTCTGATTCAGCTTGTTTGTGCCGGTGCTGTGAGTCTGTTACATAGTGCACTAGTGCGTCTGGGAGGAAGAGTCCATTATAAGGTTGACAGGTATGTTCACTTTTTACACTGTTCACAGAGGGTTAGTACTGCTGATGCTCCCAAGGTATTAATGAATAAAACACGTTTGGGTAAGTGTAGCGTCCTTAGCATTTGATCGTTGGGAACATGTCCCGGTGTTGTCCCAGAAAGGTTTACTGGCCCTTTAGCATTTTTTTACAGGTCACTGTTTTTTTCCTGACTCTTGGGAAATCGCCCCAGTGGTTCTGGTTTAGTGTGTCGTGATTCAGTCAGAATGGCCACGCTGAAGCTTTCAACTGATGAAACGACTGAATGACTAAATGTTCATTTCTATTATTGACTTATATTATCATTAAGGATTTCACTTATATTAAACAGGTCACTTAAGCGTGTAAATGATGGGAGCGTTGTGAAAGGACAGCAGTGTGTTGTTCACATCAGGGCTGAAGCAGGTCTGACAGCTCAACAAGGTGAAGATATCAGGTAGAATACCCTAGGGACATGTTGGAAACTAATCCCCTATGAATAGGGTTAATGCCTCTGGGTTGCTTCTCCTTTCAATGATGTTGCACTGTAAATCTCCCCTTGCATTGTTAAGAAGATGTTTAGTGGAATAGTGCAGTTTATGCCTGTGTGACTGTATGAGGTATTGAGGAACAAAATTGAGGAACCAAATGTGTGTTAATCTTTAACTTTTTGCAAACTTTGCTAGCAGTAATTCACATTTCTTACTCTCAGTGTCATGGGGGTATGGCAAAAGGCTCCAACAATACAGTATTCGAGCTGGAAAGTTTCCCAGCAGTCATCAGTCCGGGAGCCCCCTCCACAATGTTCCTAATGAGGCAGCAAATCTGAACACTTTTGTCTAAAACCGAGAGACAGAACATTTGATGTGAAGAGCACTGTGCCGATTATCTGGTCCATATATTGAAAGCTCGTGCCTTCACCCCTGTAATTGTGTATGCTGAAGGATTTATGGTGCCCTGCCCCCTTCTGGTGAGGATGACTATTGACACGTCGCTCCAATGTTCTGCATCCTTACTAGGTATACATTTTACAAACAAACTCCACATCTCCAAAGATGGAACTGCCCATTCCTAAAAATCGTCGCGTGTCTCTGGATTCCACTGATGGTGTTGCACGCCAGCGTGTTCCTTCAAAGGACACTCTGATTGGCCCTGAGGAATCGGCGGCTCTCTGGAAGGGCCTGCGTTGGCCATCGCCGAGCAAGACCCCCTCCTCCCTCCTCGAAGCCACAGATCCCACCAAGTGCTCCTACCAGGTGATCGACCTGCGAGAGAACTACACCATCGGGGGCACTGTGCACGTAAAGGTGGTCACCAGGGATGGGATGGGGAGGCCCAAAACCTACGGGGGAGACTTTTTCCAAGCCAAGCTCCACAACCCCGAGCTGAAAGCGAGTACCTTCGGCTCTGTGACGGACCACCTGAACGGGACCTACACGGTGCGGTTTGCTCTGCTCTGGCCCGGCCCAGCCCATGTCTCCGTGTGGCTGGTCCACTCCAGCGAGGCGGTGTGGGTTCTGAGAAAGCAGAGGGAGGAGGACCCAGACAAGGTCTTCTTCCACGGCTACTTTGTGGACGGGAACAGGACAGAGACGGTGGTGTGCAACGCCCAGCGGAGCCCGCGGCTGGTGGGGGGTGGGGGACGCTGCTGCTGTGAGTTCAGGGACCCGGTCACTGGGGAGACCTGGTTCTGCCGGCATCCCCCCTCCCTGCCCTGCCACACACTCACCAACCACCGCATGGGCGGCTACCAGGCCAAACTCTCCAGCCTCGAAACTGACCTCCTCCACGAGTAAGTCCGCCGAGCCCCGTTCCTGCGGAACCCACAGGGGGTAGTGGTAGTATAACCCCTCTCTTATATCCTCTTATATCCTCTTAACTTAATTGCACTCAATATTTATGTATATATTGACTTATATATATATATATATATATATATATATATATATATATATCCACCTGTGTAAGCTGATAACGTAAAAATTGTAACCCACATAAGTCTCTCTGGATAAGAGCACCTGCTAAATGACAATAATGTAATGAAATGGATATATTTTAGAGGGCTTCGTGAGCACTTCACATTGAGTGTCTTAACAAAAAGCATGTAGTTGAGCATGTTTGTGCATGTGTGCGTGAGAACTTACCTTTGCAGGAACATATTTTCATGCATTATGTCTGTCTGGTTGCTTCTCTCAACCATTGTTGGGAATTTTCTCCCTTCGTGGAACCAAGTCGGGACCGGCGAAGTAACACACTGATGACCACTTTTCAATTGAAAAGCTTTATTTCGATGCGCAAAGGGAGACTCGCGTGGGAGCACAGCGACAGTGCGGTCCGACCGAGATCTTCGACATAATGGATACACATGAGGGTTTAAGTACCTTGTCTGCGGTATAACCAAATGGCAGGTGTGAACATTCCCATCGGGGAGCGCATATCACACCTCGATGTCCTGGGGACACCCACTGGGTCAGCTACCGGGGACATCCCTCTGAACCCTATGTGTGACTGGTTATCTCTAACAGACAAAAGGCTATTGCAGAGTGTGTGCGTGGGAACGTAAATACAAAATGTAGTTCAAACTAAAAGCAATTTAAATAGAACATAACTGATTCAAACCTATCACCATGATGCCTGTCTGTACTGATCCCTCAAGGGTGGAATGAACTCCCCGCGGGGGTCGGGACAGCAGAATCATTGACATTCTTCCAACGCAGGCTGAAGACCCACCTCTTCAGACTGCATCTCAGTTCCACCTCAATCCCTAGTCTGTTACTTGTATTACTTGCCACTTATTTACTGGTAGTATCACAATGTGTTATGGGTTGTCGGATCTAGTGACAGTGTGATGTAGGGTAGTGTATGTACTCGGCTTCCCTTAGTTTCTAGGCTGTCTGGTCAGGTTAGGACAAGTTAAATTGTGGTAGCGCTCGAATGGTGTTGTGCTCACATTCAGTGGTATAGGACTGTTATTAGCCTGGCCTGACACTGTTGCTCATTTAACTTGGATGGATACACTTATGTTTGTGCTGGAGATCACTCTGGATAAGAGCAGCTGCTAAATGAATGTAATGAAATGAAATGTAATGTATCCACCTTCTTAAAATGTCATGGACATTGAGAGTCAAGTCTGAAGAGGGATAATAACAGGGTCTCAATGTCTTGTCAAGTGGGCGTCCTATAGTGGCCTTTAGTGTAGTTTGAGGTTTGGCTGGAATAACCAGAAAGCTCAAGCTTCACTGGATACTTCCAGGTTAGAAATGCCTTCCTCATTGCTGACTCTCTGGGAACACCCTTATCGTCACGTCCCAGGTCTGTTCATATGAATAACCAGCCACGCTGGAAAACATTAGAGCTAGGTGAAGCCTCATTTTCACAGTCCTCAAATGTGAGAACCTCAATTTTGTCTTGTTATATAGCGAGGTGAACATTTTTGCATTGAGGAAGACGTGCTGTGAAACAGAGAAAGATTAGAACTTTGGGAAGACTCCGGGATTTCATGCCTCTCGCAGCAAACCCTTTGTATGCGAAATGGCTGGTTAGTGGGAGGGGCCTGGGAACACTGAAGCCGCCTCGTAAACCTCAGTCACGAGCTGTGCCAAGACCTTGTGTGCTTTTTGTCAGAGTAAAACGCAGCACACATTTGTTGTAGTAGGGCTAAACTGGTGATTTTACCAGTGTGAGAAATCTTCCAGTCGCTACTCAAAGATAAACGCTAAAGAGAAGTGCATGGTTGTTCTGCTGTTTTCCAGTACTGCAGTTTACCACTGCTTTTCATTTCCTGTATAAGCCATCGGCCCTGCTGTCTAGATGTAAAGGGTGTTAGAGCTCTTAGCTGTTAGTCCATGTTAGAGATGTCCAAAAACCTTTCTTTTTAATTGCTTTGCCATGCTCACAATCTCCCCCAAGACAAAAAAAGCATGGGATTGACATCTAGTTCATGTTTGTTTAACTGTACTTTCCTTCACATACTTTCAGAGAACTTTACAGTATACCCTCCTACATTTACCTGTATTTTCTTTTTTGCCTCAGGTCCCTTCCCTCACTATCCTTGTATGTGGGATGTCATTCTGCAGTGTGATTTTGTGTGCGTTTTGTTCACTTCAGTGCATTGCAACATTGTGAAAATGACTTTCTCTTTGCAGAAGTCACACGGACATCATTGTGTCAGGAAAGGACTCTGTAATACTTGTCTTTCCGCAGGACACAGAAATCCGTAAGTGTGTAAGGACCTTCCTCAACCAGTTCCTCTCTGCCAGTCCCCACTGTTCTCAGATCTGTCAGTTAAGACCCACCCTTTGTTCTCAGCTCTCATTCTGATTGGTTTTCCATATCTTCCGACTACGGGAGCCCAGGGGGAAATGGAATAAGTCAAATGATGGAAGAGACTAAAGGGACAGGAGATACAGAGCAAATAGCTGAGAGATATTTAGCAATGAGTGGAAAACAAACCGAGAAACATGGAGTTAAATGCTTTTTTGTTTGCTGAAAATCAGCAAACAAAAAAGCATTTAACTCCACAAGCCCTTGAACAGATGATCAAGACACCTTGCCTGACCAACCCAAAGGTTGTAGGTTCAATTCCCTGCCAGGGTGCCTCTGTTGTACTTTTGGGCAAGGTACTTAACCTACAGTAAAAAATTATAATTTGCTATGTACCTCTGCTAAAGAGTATCTGCTAAATGTAAATAATGTAATTTGTAACAAAACATTTATAACAAAAATTTATAACAAAAAAATGTGCTTTTTTGTCATTATCAGCACTATGATGCAGATTGAAACTAATAATTTTTCATGATTTAGCCTGTAACTCTCAAGCATCAATTTCAAGAATTACCTTTATACTGTTGATTAGTAAGGCCTCAAATGAACTCACTCTGTCTTTGGTGGGGTGTCCAGTGTACTATGTCATACACACACAGTCATGTAAAAACAGGTCTAAACTGCTTTTGTACATCTTGCATATGGTAATATGTCTTTTAGTGGGTACTATTTTCTTGGTTGTCTGTTTCCATCCTATTTTTCTGTAGAAACCTTCTGGGCACACTGTGGTCTTTTTACACAGATTATCATTCTTTGTTTTTAGTTTGCCTCAACAAATGCAGATTTTGCTTCAGATATGCTAATGTGCAAAGCAGATACAGATAATGTATGAATGGTGTTATATCCATAAAATCCGTCATTATTAATATCGGCACCCATGGATCTTGAAACTTAATACAGATGTTGCCCTAATTATTCCCTGACCAATATCCTGATCACAATATTAAACATCAAGGTCACAGAGTTTCCTGACAGGTTTTTGGATTCTCAGGGAGAAATTTATCAAGGCCATGCGTGCTCCAGATAAATGTTTAACTTTGCTTATCAATTGCTGCCCCCGTTAAAACTGCATGTTCTCTGAAGCTCACAGTGCTGGTTTCCGCTCTGTAACCGGGATGGGAAGCGCTGCCTAATCCTGAAAGCTTCCGCTCCAGTGAGGGATTGCCGTTCATGTCGAATTGTGTTGCTTCCTCTTCTTCCTCCTGTTGACAGGGGAAACCAGGAAGTGTGAGCCAGGTTTGGACACCCCGGTACCGGCCGGGTTCTACTTCCAGGACCGCTGGACCTCGCTGCTCTGCCGCTCTCAGGCCTTCCCGACAGCGGACCTGCTGGCGTCCTGTCTGAGGGACAAGCAGGTTCTGATGATGGGGGACTCCACCCTGCGCCAGTGGTATTCCTACCTGACGAGCACAGTGCCCAGTAAGACCCGCAGCGCCTAACGCTCACAGTAACGTCCTCCAGAGCCCCGAACCGCTGTGGCAGCAGCTCGACCGGAGGAACACAGTGCCAGCATCACCGCTCGTATTTATAACACCCATAATGGCTTCTGAACCACATTCACCTGAATGAGTTTCACTCACTATTTGCTAATGCAATTCTGGCTTTATCCATCCATAACCGATAATAATTATAGCATTGTTAATAACAGATTTGTGACACCCAGAAAGTTTCTTAAAGAAGTTTTGTAAAATGATAGCAAATAATGGCTGTTTTTTAGTCTGATGCTGTGCTTTTATGTAATTGGAGTACAGTGTTACGGTACAAATACAGTATCTGAGGCAGACACTGCCGCTCTGGCTAATGCATTGCCATGGCAACAGGGCATTCAGCACCAGGTTAGCTGCTGGTAGGTAGCTCAGGTTGTTGTTGAGCAGGGGCTTAGGCAGGCCATAAGCAGAATCCCATGGCTTCTTTCTCCACTTTGTTCATTGAGGTTCTTGAATAACACTTCATAGATTTCCTTTTTTCGCTACTCAGAGCAATTCCATACAAGAAATCATTTCACAGTTTTTTTGTGAAACAGCTGTCTCTTCACAGTTGTGGTATTGTTTCCTCTTTGTTAAATTCTGGGCAGACTTGAATGAAATTGCGTAGGTGGGAACATAGAGTCCCTTTTTAACGACCTTTCATACTGAGGGAACTTGGAGCCAACTGCCCCTCTGTTTGCCTGGAGAGCTGTTCTGTGTGAGAACTGGGAGAATACTTTACCGCATTATAAGATACAAGGAGAAGCACTGAGATTATTACATATTTGAAAATGAAAGACAACTCTGTGGTTAGAGAGTGCTTATTGTCCCTCCAGATACATTAGTGTGTACAGTACTGTTGCTAGTGTACCGTGGCTACTAAAGGATATGAGTTATTATTCTAGGGCAGTAATGGTAGCTCACTAGCTAAACCTTTTTCAACCTCAGTTTTTATATGTGACAGCCAAACAGTCCTGTTGAGTAAGTGGTACTGCACACAGCACAGCAAGGGTAAACACACAGCCGACTGCAACGCACATACTGTGTTCAGAGTGTCCTCCCAGCTGCCAAGGCGATGCTAAACGCTGCAAGCTGTGGTTCGCCAGCGAGTCATTACAAACACACCTTCCTCCATCGCTGAATACTGTAAGAGGATCTGTGGTGTGTCTGCAAAATGTTCCAGCAAGGGCCTTTTGTTTTCCACAGACACAGTTTAATGTAAAATGAACACATCAGTACTGAGGGATGTAGTTGGATAACATGAAAGGAAGCATAACTGTGGTGGTGTGTTCCGCAGATAGAGAACTGTCGTAAGATATCTTACCCACGTGCTCCTCTGTATCGCCTGAACTGAAACCCCTCCCCTCTCCCCCAGCCCTGAAGCAGCTGAATCTCCACACCTCTGCAAAGTCCGGCCCCCTGCAGGCGGTGGACCCTGAGAACAACATCCTGCTGGTGTGGCGAGCCCACGGGCTGCCCCTGCGCACCGACCTCACCCCGCTGAAGGACCTGCACTACATCGGCAGGGAGCTGGACGGCCTGGCCGGAGGGCCCCACACCGTGGTGGTCTTCAACATCTGGGCGCACTTCACCACCTACCCGCTGGCCGCTTATGCCCGCCGGCTGGCCACCATCCGCCTCGCCGTGCAGGACCTGCTCCGCCGAGCCCCCCGCACCCTGGTGGTCATCAAGTCGGCCAACACCGGCTACAAGGACGTGTACGGCAGCGACTGGCTGTCCTGGCAGCTGGACCTGACGCTCAGAGCCATGTTTAGGGGCCTGCCCGTCGTCCTGATCGATGTCTGGCAGATGACCTCCTGCCACTACTCGCCTGACGACATCCACCCACCCGATGTGGTCGTCAAGAACGAGGTGGACCTCTTCCTGTCGTTTGTCTGCCCCCGGTGAGGGAGCCCGGGTGGTGCGTGCGTGCGTGCGTGCGTGCGTGCGTGCGTGCGAGAGAGGACGAGGACACGTGCTAGAGCTGTGAATACTCTGTCCCCTCTGTAAAACACTAGGTGTGTGGGATGGAGGAAAGCTGTGACCTGAGAGCATTTCTTGGGGAAAAAAATTAATTCTATTGCTCCTTATCTGACAGTGAGCAATAATCCATACTTCTCTGACAACTGTGCGCTGGAAACCCAGACCTCGATACCTGAATTCATAGCAGGGAAGTGTGGGTGAGAACGAGGCAGTGTGTGAATCTCATACAAAATCTGAGATCAGCAAATGGGTAAATTAAATTAAAAGGATCTCTCTCGTTCTGTCTCAGGTTTGTTTAGAGAACAAAAGATTTGCTAAACTAGGGCTAAAATCTTATTTTCACTCAGTGAAAACAGCCAAATAGGTGCTGCACTTGCACTTGTGTGAATTTTGCCCTATTAGAGTATAAGGTATGTGGGAAGTATGCACTGGTCTTCCTTGTGAGCAGGGAGCCTGTGAATTTCACATCTAGCACACCCAGTCAGCTGCATTGCACATTTACCCCAAATATCTGTGTGAAAATGGATGGAACTGGCTGGTAATGAAGGAATTGCACAAAAAACACATTCTTCTGTCATTTACGTCTGTGAAACTGACTAAGGTAAGAAGTCATCAGTCTTCTGACTGGCCAAAGGTCTAGAGTGGCATTTCTCCGTATTTAGGTGGACATCTCTTTGTGTCTCAGCAGGGCCTCTGTGTTTCAAAAACAGCACTGGGTCTCTGTTTCCATCTGTGTGTAAGAAGATCTCTCTATCTCAGGAAGGTAGGGTTTAAGGGAGTTCCCTCTCTCTGTCTTAGATCAAGAGAGAGCCTATCCTATTTCTGTCTCTGTGTACTACCTCACACAATATCTGTTTCTTTTGTTAAATTTTTAAAGACATTTTTCATTGTGTTGTTATAATGTGAAATAAGATTACTGCACCATATCTGGTGTGATGTTGTACATTGCTTAGAAATTTTTAAGTTTTTTAAAACACTTTCTTTACTGAAATAAATGGATCTAGTCAAACATTTTCATGTTTAAAGAGTATTTTCTTATCAGCACTGCTCTGTGGGTCACTGCAGTTCACAAGGGCTGAAAGATATGTCTTTACATAACTGGGAGATCATCTCACTCAGCGTGTGTTTGGAGAACAGGCTTGTGTAAACTTGACCTTTGCTTAGATTTGTCACTCAAAGTTACGGGCAAAGGTAAGGCTGGTTAAAATTTCCAGTGGTGTTGAGAAAGAATGACACTTATTTATAAGTGCCAAAATATGGAGCCCTGACTACCCCTGACTGAAGCACAATAACTCACTCTACTCCTGACTGAAAAACACAAACTCCTTCTACCCCTGACTGAAGCACGGTAACTCACTCTACCCCTGATTGAAGGACACACTGACTCACTCTCATCTTGACTTGAAGTGCAAAACTTCAGTTGGAGTCATCACTGAGAAGTGAAGAGATGTTCTAAGACATCTCCAGTTAATTCACCAGCTGGAGTGCCATTACATAGCAGTCTGAAATACCACTGCAGGAAGTGAGCCAGCAACTCGGACAGAATGGCCAGCTTGTGAGAGACCACAAAAATGGGCGAACAGTTTCTCCTCATCAAATTTTGAAAAGTTGTGTTAATGTTGAGGCTGTTGCAGTCAGCAGGCAAGACCCACTGAAATTATCCAACATCGGCCTCTACTGGTCAAACATTTGAACAGCCTTGCCTCCCAGCTGTGAGTGGTAAGGCTAGCAGGAGAAGAGGTTTGGTAGGTTTCAGAAAGAGAGGCCATACGCATCATGGAACAGTGTTGATGGATATTTGGGAGCAAGAGCTGCTCTTTGAAAGAATACTGATTATTACAAGACCTGCGCCATTGGCAGGGGACACATTCTTGCAAAAATTGTGGCACTGACTAAAATCTCCAGCATCGTTATTAGGTTTTTTTGGTAAAACCAAAAGGCAGGGCATATATTGCTAGTTAGCAACTGCTAGCTGTATGCCTTGTCAGCACTGCAATGCTGCAAACTTGGTTGATAAACAGGAGGCTATTTTATGTTTGTTTTTATATGCTTAGCATATGTGTTTGAGAAGTGTGTGGCTACCTATGCATTGCATCAGTGCATGGTTTTCTGTTGGTTCACCACTGGGCTTAACTTAGTTTGGACATTGGATGTTGAACATTGAAGCTCTGCTGGAGGGAATCTGAGTTTAGGGGAACTGTCATAAAGGAATGGTTTGTATATTACAAAATCAATGGCTTCTCATGTAAAAGAACAACATGCACAAAACAAAGGTAAAACAATAGGGCACCTTGCACTGTTTATGCTTGCTCCCCTAAACATAAATAAAAACATGCATACATACATACATTCATATATAATACCTGTATGCATGAAAAGCTAACCAGAAAAGATAGCCATGGCAGCAAGATTGAACTTGATGGAGACACAGTGACTATTGCTTAGGTGCAGTTTGTTCTGAGAGTGATCTGGCACGGGTAAATTTCTCTTTTGAAGTAAGACCAGTGGCTAGGGTTTGTGGGGGCCAAAGCTATTTTGGCAGTTTTGTTCACACTACTTGTTTTCTCTGGTATTCTGAAAGATAGTGTTCGTTTTGGCCCTGTAGGGACCTTGGCACTGGTTTGTTTCATACTACTTATTAATATTTTGATTTCACACTTTTTGCTGGCGCTCGCTGGCCTGTATTTTGGAGTCACCATCCCCCATCAATTCCCTAACCCTAACCCTAACTCACCATCCCCCATCAATTCCCTAACCCTGACGCCAACCCTGACACTAACCCTAACCCTAACGCCATCCCCCATCAATTCCCTAACCCTAACCCTAACACCATCCCCCATCAATTCCCCGACACTGGGAGCTGGACTCCTGCCTCTGTACCATCATTCTTAAAAAAAAAAAAAAAAAAAAAACCAAACTGAACTCAACTCAACTAAACATCAACCCAGTGGCCGTGGAGCGGGGCAGACAGAGCTCGACTGAGAGGAGATTCCCCAGAGTGGGTGAGCCCGCCCTGGATGGGGAGCTGCACCTCCAGACTCTTTTTGGGTTTGTTTGTTTGTTTTTCCATGCACTCACACAACACACCATTAGGTTTTGCTAGCTATTCCCTTTACAGCTATTTCTCAGCGTTTGTTTCTGAACCATGGGTAGCTAGCTCATAAGTGTCGTTTTGTGATTTAAAGCAAGAGTTTATGACAATTACTACACTGAATACTTCTTATTGTGTACTATATTGTATTTTCTTTCAGTTTCTAATGTTCCTACTGCAATCGGTGGTGTCATGCCACATGTTTAGGACTGGACCACAGATCCTTCCTTAATGTGAAGAGGTGGCCAGATTAATAAGTTTTGCATGTTTTACACAAATACACTGAGTCACGCATCTACTCTCTAGTCAAGGTTTCATTACTGTATTCCTTTTGTGTTGTATTGTTTTTTGTGACGACGTCCTAGTTTAATACTAAAATTTAAGATGAAATGTCATCTCATTTAATGCTGTTTCTTTTCTTAATGGCGGCACGGCATATTTTACAAATTGCATGCATCTTTGTCAAATTGTCCGTCTCTCTTGAAAAATCCGAAGTGTCACCAAACATTTGATTTGTAGCAATTCGGTGGAACTTGTAGCTCTTCCTCCTCTATGATAATCTGTGACTCGCCCGGACACGCCTCCAACTCGCGCGAGACTTGGCCAAGAGACTTGACGAGAATTGGCCACTGACAGCAGTGGAGATGAAAGAGCACACTTGATTGAAGGAGGAATCAACCTAAATATAAGATTATTGGTCACATCTCTAAATAATAAAGGCATAGGGCCTCTACTAATAATTATATATAAATAAATCAGATTTTACTGATGCAAAGATGTTAGAAACGATGCATTCCGAGTTCATCCCAAATTATATCCGGTCATCTCACACACCCGGATTTCACAAGCACTTTTCATCTTCAAACAGATGCCAGCAAAGTTGGAGTAGGAGCAGTGCTGTTTCAGGAGTGGAACGGAACCAAGGCTGGTGTCAACTTTGCCAGCTCAACTCTCAGTGATGTCCAACAACGATATCATGCCACTGAAAGAGAGTGCTTGGCTGTGGTATGGGCGACGAAGCGTTTTCGACCCTACCTTGAGGGCCATTTATACTTATAACTGACAACAGTGCTCTCTGTTGGTTGAATCGAATGAGAGATAGCAACAGCAAGCACACCAGGTGGTATCTGCAGCTTCAAGGGTTCAACTTCCAAGTCAAACATCGTGCAGGGATCCTGAACCAAGCAGCTGATGCCCTATCCAGACATCCGCTTCAGGATGAAAATGTTGAGGATGAAGACCACCCCCACATGCCATGGCAAATGGAAACCAAACAGGAAAGTAGTTTGGCACTGATGGTCCAGAGGGAGCATGACAAACTGCCATTCACTAGAGAGCAGCTGGTGCGTGCACAGCATCAGCATGGAGTATGTGGACAGATAATTGGTGCTCTCCGGGGGAATGAAAGCCAACCCGGTGGTAACGCTGATCTCCTGAGGAAATTCAGTATTTATCAGGATCTTCTTTGCAAGGTGGATGAAGGGGGGGAGAAGAAAACCCCTCACTAAGAATTGTCATTCCAGAGAGTTTGCAGAAAGATGTGCTAGCTTACTTCCATGACTCCTTGTATGCAGGACACCTAGGGCAGAGAAAGACAAGGAAGCGGATCGGAGAGAGGTACTTCTGGTGTGGGCTATCCAAGGACGTTGCCACGTATGTCAAAACATGCCCTGTGTGCCAAAAACGAAGCCCAGTAATGTGAAACCCGCTGGTCTGCTGAATCCAAGTCCCATACACGAACCCTGGTCCATGGTGGCTCTGGACCTTGTAGGACCATTCCCTGAAAGTAAAAGGAGAAAGACAACAATGCTTGTGGTGGTGGAGCCTTTCGCGCTGCATCAGGGCACAACAAGGGAAATCATCACAAAACTGGAAAATGAAGTGTTTTGTAGATGGGGAACTCCAAAGTTCTTACTCACTGATAATGGGCCTCAGTTTCGTGGGAAGCAGTGGCAACAGTTCTGCAAGACCTGGGGAATCACAGCCAAATATACCACACCATACCATCCACAGTCAAACAACACTGAAAGGACAAATAGAAACTTGAAACTCAAAGCATACATGGAAGAAGATCATACTTACTGGGACAAACACTTACCAAAGTTTCCTTTTGCTTTATGAACAGCTGTACATGACACGACTGGATACAGTCCTGCTGCACTCAACCTAGGGCGAGAATCAAAATGGCCCCTGGATCGGAAGCTAGAGATGGGAGCATATGGGGAACATGGAAGTCCAAGTCAACAGGAAAACGAGCTAAGAGGAAAGCTGAAGTCTTGGTATGAGCAGGCAAGGGAAAACATACAAAGACAACAAGCTTCACAAAAAAGGCATATGACAAGCGCAGAAGACAAGTGACCTTAACTGCAGGAACCCTTGTCCTCCTACGAACCCACCCATCCTCTGTCATCAAAGGAGAAACACTTTTCAGCCAAGCTAGCTAAGGCCTGGAAAGGTCCATACAGAGTGCAGAGTCAGGTTTTCGCCTGCTGGCGGACCCAATCACTAACAAGACAGTGGGAATTCATCATGTAGTCAATCTCAGAGCGTTCTGGACCAGAGATGAGAGTAAGATAGTAGAAGCTGAATTTCAGTCCAACAAGACACCAAGCCCAAACAAAAACAAGAAGAGACTGAGTCTAACAAACCCTGAGGGGCCTAGCATGAGTGGTCATGAAGTGTGTCAGGGGACTGTAGCAGATCTAAACCTCACTCCACTTGACATGACAGCCACCCCCCTGACAATGTAGGTGACGTAAACACGCCCACACACAGTAATACAGCTGACCAGGCACCAACTGAGAATTACCTTCACTGTGAGAGACGGAACTTAAGAAAAAGATGTAGGGTAGACTATGAGGGTCTGTCTCAGGGGAAGGGTCTGTATTACAAAGACTAGATGGAGGGTATGTTAATGTAAAATGGAAGGTGATATGCTGTAAAAAAAAAAAAAAAAAAAAGGAAAGAAAAAAGTTGTGTTTTAACATTCAACGTTATGGTGGAAGTGTTAACATGTTACTGTAAAGGAGGAATTACAAATGTTAGTTAATTTGGTTACGAACCCTATGTGGTTCGTAGGGAGGGGGGAGTGTAACGGTTCATACTTTTGTATATGATAATATTATATACAGTTAATGTTAATGGGCATTGGGTCCTTTATGTACCTTTATTTTGGAAGCGTAAAACCAAGTGCAAGTGTGATTAACCACTAAGGGTGAAGACGAGTATTATGGGATGGGGGAATGCTCAGCGGAAAAAGAAAGTGTCTAGCAGTCTAGTGGAAAGTGGTAAGCAGCAAGAAAACGAGTCGGGAAACTATTGAGTTTGCAAATGGGGTTTATTATCTTTCTCAGAAGTGATCGTGAAAAAAAAAAAAAAAAAAAAAAAAAAAAGAGGCATAAAGTACTTTTGTATGTGGCGACGAAGAGTACTGTGAACGACAGTGTAGCATCCTCGATTGTTAGCTTGCTAAGTGGCTATGTGGAGCTGCTGCTGGTCTGCACCGGCGTCTCACATCGCACCCAGCTGCGGATTCGCTGGACGACTGACGTGCTGCTGCTGGCTTGCAAGGAGCAGGCCTTTCGTTGTCATCGAGTACGCCGTTTTTCCCCTTCGCTGTTTTTTTTTTTTTTTTTGAGGTCGACGCCGGAGCTTCAACCCAGCGGACAATTGAGCCAACGAACTGGTGACTATTATACACACTGCTTGCTAACTGGTACTGTAAAAAGTGTATTTTGCGTATGTCAGTAAAAGAACGACCCGCCCGCATAACTTTGAGTCTCTTTTATTTATGTAAGGGTATACAGTATATTGGCAGTAAGCCAACAGCCGTACGAAACCCTTGCAAGGTTCAGCTGCTGTTAAGACCAAACATCATAGTGGGTAGAAAATCTGGGGCGTCATTTATAAAAAAAAGTTGCGTAGAAACCATCCTACATTTACATCTAAGATCGTTTCTGAAATGTGCGTACGTGTGATTCAGAGAAAATGAACGTACGCACAAGAAAACGTGCGTACGCCACTCTCCCAGATGTGACATCTATAAATCACAAATGATCTTGAAATTGTGCGTAGCTGAATTGTTTTAGATCTCCACCTTGTAAACTTGCTGCAAACAATTGATCCCAAGTATGAACTGCCTAGCTGAAAGCATTTTGCGGATGTAGTACTACCCCGTCTCTATACTGCTATACGCGAGCGAATAGCGGAGAAGTTGGAAAAAGCAGTCGAATGCTACCACGACAGACCTTTGGAGCAGTCGAAACGTGCACGCTGCGGCCCTACATGAGTTTAACGGTACACTTCATTGATGAAGAATGGACACTGCAAGGCGTTTGCCTCGAGACATGCTATTTTCCTAACACGACTGCACGGGCGAAGTAATAAGCCAAGGGCTTAAAGACATTTTAGCTTCTTGGAAACTCAGCGAAGACAGACGAGTCTGCGTGACTGCTGACAGCGGCAGTAACATGATCAAAGCTTTGAAGCTGAATGAGTGGAACCATTTCCAGTGCTTTGGGCACAGACTCCACAATGCAATTGGTAAGTTATATTGAATTCTTTTTTTTTTTTTTTTTTTACATTTAATTTCACAGGTGTCAAAAATGTTTATTATAATCTGTTTTCTAGCCACATATTTGTGTACGAGGGTGTAGGGGACAAAGAGTATTTCACTAGGCAGTTTTTTATTGTATAATTCAAGTTTGAAATTAAATATAGTCTTTTTAGTATGCATTAGCAATATGATGTGGGGTACGAAGGAGATGTTTGAAAATGACAGTCACAAAGTTTGAGTGCAATCTGTTTTTTTCCTTTTAACAGAAAATGGTGTGAAAGATCTGCGGGTTGACCGTGCAGTTGGGGTCTGCAAGAAAGTTGTAAGTGCATTTTCCTTCAGCTGGAAGAGAAGAAGAGACCTGGCTTCTGCAAAGGCTGAGCTGGGCCTACCCACTCATCAGCTCATTACAGAGTCCCCAACCAGGTGGGGTTCCAGACAAAACATGATCAACCGTGTTTTGCAGCAGGAGAATGCCATAGCCCGGGTACTGGGTTCAGACAAGAAGTCTCGGCAGCTAGTACCTACGTGGCAGGATATAGATGTGTTGGAGTCAGTGAACAAAACTGTAAGTCCGCTGCAAGAATTCACTGAGGCATTATCAGGCGAAGAGTACATTAGTGTGTCCTACCTCAAACCAGTGCTTCATCTGTTTAACAACATTCTACAGTCAAAGGAGGATGAGACAGAGCTTACAAAACACATCAAAGACACCACACTTAAGTACCTCAATAGCAAGTGATCAGTGATCACTTACAGTGATCCTGCCACAGACAAACTCCTGTCTATTGCCTCCTCCTTGGACCCTCTGGTTCTGCACTTCTTACATAGAACATGACAAAGTGGATGGAATCAAAGAACAAGCTATTATAGAGTTGATGTCTCTACCAGGTGAGAAAAACACAGATCAGCCTGACAAAACTGTTCAGATGCAAGCAGCAAGTAGCCCACCATGCAACCAACAAGATAAAGCTGAAGTTGTGCTGAAGAAAAAGACATCACTAGCCAGCTTTTTAGGAAGACCCTGCCACACCCATCTATTCCCCTGTCAGAAGAGGACATAAACAGAGCTGTCTACCTATCTGATGTTCCCTCACACAGACCCTGACACAGATCCACTTCATTGGTGGAAGTAGCATGAGTCTAACTTCCCCAAGCTAAGCTGCACCAGCTAAAAAAAGGCTATTGCTTTTTGTATTACAGTTTTTCTGCGTTTAAACTACAGTAATCTGTAGTAATCAGTAATTCTACAAAGAAATATGATTCTTTTAACACATTCTTACTTTAAAATTAACAGTTGTGTTTGGTTTAGTATTTTACTATAGTATACTCTATTTTAAACACTGCTTCATTGTTTTTCTATTTACACTTTTTTGATGTCATGATTTTACAGCATATCACTGTTAATTTCACGGTCATGTGCAGGAGTAAGTGTCGACATACGCCGTTATCGGTATCATTTCTGCTTCAGACGGTTGACGCTTTACAAAACAAGGCACTTCACTGATAAAAAAGACTTGATTAAATTGATGAAGAGGTGTCAGGGTGTAGATAATCAGTTTTAGAATTTCAATGCAATTAAACAGACGTCTGTAACAATTTGGGCAATTTATGTATTTATTTTTCATGTTTTCTCCTAATTTTATTTTCTAGTCTGTAATATTTCCGGTTAGTTTTAGAATTATGTTGTGAAATATTTTCTTTTTTAAAAAAAAAAAAAAAAACCTCTCTGCTTTGTAGGATTAATTTTATTATAAAAGTTGCTGTTTTGAGGGTGTGTATATTTTGTTGTTAATACATCGTTACCTTTGTCGTTAACATTGCTGGTCATCGTATTCTGCTTTGTTTGTGTCTGTGTTTTTAATTATTCAGCGAATAAAGAAATTATTCAGCAAATAAAGAAATGCCGAGTTTCATTTTGCTTCTCCCTACGAGATGAATAAATAAATAAATGGATAAAATGGGTAGTACCCGTCCCGTTATCATCGCACACCATGTTACACAGTGTTTATCAGTGCAGGACAGTGGCCGTCCACAGGACTGTCTTAGCATTTACATTTATTCATTTCGCAGACGCTTTTATCCATAGCGACTTATAAGTGAGGCAGACTACAACACAACCACAATCTTTGCCAAGATCAAGAATGCGAGACTGGCGTCAAATTATTTTACTATTTTTCCGAATTGTTCATTTCAAAAGTATTGCATTTAAAGATGTTATTTTCCAGTAGTGCCTGGCATGCCAGCACTTCGAGCGTCTGTAAGATCTTTCATTTTGCGCGTCATGGCTAAGGGTGCGCAAATCACCCCACACTCATCAGCGGCGACCGTTAAGGTTGGCAAAGTTTTTTTATATTTTGCGAGCCAAGCCTCTTCATTCATTTTGGCCAGGGACCCCTATTGCGTATTTCTGTTTGTAGCGCTCGCTTTATCTCTGAGGCTAAAAGGGTCTGGGACCGTAATTCTCACGCAACAGCACGTTTTGAACGTTGACGGTCGAAGCAGATGTGGTCCACCCCTTCTCGTGTTACACGTGTGTGGCTCCCCAGGTAGAGTGGTCTTCAGCACTAGAGGAACCAGACCACATGAACCCGAGGCGGCGTCTCCAGTCACAGGTGTTGACACACCTGCTTTAAATTTGCCAGGAGTTTCATTTAGTTTTGAACATGCGACGCTGCTGTCACGGTAAGTCAAGTCAAGTCAAAGTCTTTTATTTTTCATTTGCACAGGTCACACAGGGTAACTGAGCATTGAAATTCTTGAGGGAGGCTCTGCTAACATGTAACACTGAAGACTAGTGACGGCAGGACATAGTGGGCACTGAGTGCGAGGTAGTTTTTAAAATAAATAATAAAATAGTTTTTTTTTAGTTTAATTTAAGATTTAAAAAACTAACTGGATATAAAAAACAGTATATGAATATCTGTATACAAATGTGCAAATTGCGACATACAATTACGACAAACAATACACTACAGTACAGAGAGCAGCATCGGCGTCATGCAAACCAAATTTATGGGTGGGCATCATTTTCAGACATGTTCAAAACCACACACAAGACATAAAAAATACACATTCGCATAATGTTCTTTTATACGTAATTGTACTAACACAAAGATTTAGTTTTTTTTTAATCTCATAACCTGAATAGCCTACCACATAGCTGTCCCTTGCTGGAGCATCAAGCTTCAGGAACATCTTCTGTTTGGTCCAAATCTGCCTTGTCCTATCCTGTCCTGTCATTTTTTAATCCATAAAACGCCTCTAACTTTGTCTGCTTCATTCTACCAATGGAAATAATCCAATAATATAAAATAGTCACTGACAGGATGATGGTCATACATTCAACAATAGCAACAAGTGGGTATCTACAGTCAAATTCTGTATGTGCCCTGTGGAAAGTTACTACATAGGCTACTGTTTTCATCAGATTGGAAAAAAGAACAAGGCACACAGAACAATCACACGTCGACCAAAAAAAAAAACTGGCTCATAGATACCGAACCATGTAACTATTGACGGTTGCCGTAGTGCATTATGCGGCGAACATGAAATGAAGTAAGCAGATTTGGCAGTGTGACATTTTGCTGGCTAGCTAGCTAGTTAACGTCATCCAGAAAATATTTCGCTAGTTCTGTTCAAAATACGTGACATGGAGATGGAAAAGGCTGTGTTGTGTTGGTGGCTAGCTAGCAAGCACTGACGGACAGTGTAATTGGTACAGGCAAAACTACAAACTAGTGATGTGCAGTTCGTGAACGAAACAATCCTTTTGGACGAATCTTTGAGGTGAACTGAGTGTACTGAATCCCTAGTCTAAAAGATTGTTCGCAGCATATCACAAAACTGTATCAGCAGTACGTGCATGACGACAACTAACCAATGGCTGAAATGCTAAACCACTCAAAGCACCTCCCACTGCTCAGTCAGCACACCCATGTGGGGCCCAAATAGGTAGCAACTGGGCTGATATGTGGGGCCCATCTGGGCAACCCAACTGGGGCCCAGCCAATTTTGTCTTCGGTTTCCATGGAGGCCCCACATGGGTAACCCAGGTTTCTCCCATTTGGGGCCTACAGGAGTCTGCCTACATGGGTTGATGATGGGACCCAGCTAGGTCTTATCTAGCACTCTTATGGGCCACAACAGGTATATATGTGGGCTACCATATTTGTCTTTTTAGGTAACCTTATTTTACAGTAAACCCCTAAATACAATTGTACATTTAACCTACTACATTTAAAAGTAAATGTAAAATGTATTGCTTCAATGAAGAGAGACCACTAGTATAGTTCATGCTTTATTTTATTGATAGATGTGCAGTGCAGCTCCTCACACCTCTGTCCTCACTCTCCCAACGGCCCTTTGAAAAGAGAAAACAAATGAATCAACATTTGCCAAATTTCAATTAGGTTCATTCCTTTTTAGTACCTTCTTCACAGTTAAATCAGATGTGTCAGGTTAGCCTTACCGTACGTTCACACCGGGAGCGGCGAGAGCTGGCTGCCCTGCCAGCAACGCTGTCGAAGAAGTGGACGCTCTGACGTAATGAAATGGGCGGCTACAAGTTCATTCGAACTGCTTGGACTTGCAAACATTATTTAAAGGGGCCGCAAAGCAAACAAACGTGTCGTTTGCGCTGACTGACCACAAGTAGGGTATAAATTAACTTTGTGAAACCTTTTAAATGTGAAATTAAGAAATCGATCGATGAAGGAAAGAAATGAACAATTATAATCACATGTTTGGTAACAAAATAAACTAACGAAATAAACTGATTAAAAGCCATTTGTGTGGTGTGACTTTTGTGTTGTGTCAAATTGCAGTCAAATTGCAACATGCAGTTTATAGGACACGTTTACTAGCCTTGGTCTTTAATTAATATTAACGTTAATTTGTGTGTAGCCTACATTAATTATCAACCTCTCCTCCATTGTGCTTGGGAAGTAATGTTTGGTGGGAACAAAAGTTTACACGTGTTCTCTAGAATTCTCTAGAGCGGAGCACTTCTAAATTCCGATTGGTTGCCGCCGAACCGCGTCATAGCTCATTACCAGTTGCCCAGACTTCAACTTTATTCTGACGCGCACAGCGCCCAAAACGCGTCATGCCGCTGCTCGCCGCCGAGAGACGCTGACTCACATAGGAAATGAATGACTTGCGGTCGCTTTGACGCTTTCGCCGCTCCCGGTGTGAACGTACAGTTAGGATTTTGGTGCCTCACACCAGCATGATCTAGAACAGTGGTTCTCAACCTTTTTTGAACAAACGCCCCCTGACCTCATCATGATCGTCTTGACGCCCCCAACCACACCACACACACACACACACACACACACACACACACACACACAGACTCATATTATTACACTCATTCATGGAGAACTGTTTTTGGTCAAAAATAATGTCAAAATGTTGAAAACACTAGTCACCTTGGAGTGATGTATTCAGGTTTTGAAAAGGCCTCGAATGGTTGATGTTTTGAATATGAGTTGGGAAATATTGTCTTTTGGGGAAAAAAATAACGACAACAACACTTTGGGAATTGATTGAAAAAATATTGTAAAGATATGTATTTGAAAATTCAAACAAATTGGATTGTAGATATCTGAAATGGGAGTTTTTCCTAGTAAGAATTCTATTGCAGACATCCAGAATGTTCATTCTGGATAGGAAGAATGACGTTGTGGACATCTGAAATTGAGAGCCCAATACAAATGAATGGCGAAAGTGGCGTCATTTGTCCTAGGAAGAATGACGTTGTGCCTATCTGAAATGACAATTGTGGATAGGAAGAATGTCATTGTGCCTATCTGAAATGTTTATTTTGACTGGGAAGAATTGAATTACGGATATTATCAATACATATCCAGGCTAGCTATTAAATGTTAATAGCTACATCCGGACGCCTCGCTCCACCCACCAATAGAACGAAAGGCCCACGCTCCTCACAACGACGCTTCTCCATCATCGCCCCCCAGTGGTGGAATGAGCTCCCCACCCCCCTGAGAACAACTCCATCAATCCAACCCTTCAGACGTGCGCTGAAGACACACCTCTTCAGACTCTACCTGGACTGACACCTCCCTCTTCGACCTTGTAACTTTGATGTTGAGAATCTGACTCCTGCCTTGTAATTGTTGCTCACTTACCTAGGTAGTATAGCGGTACTCCATTTTCCCTGTAATTGTATTTGAGATGCAATCCTTGTTCAGATTAGTTGGCTCGCGTCACTGACCTTGCGCTCAGCTTCAGCACTATTTGCATTGTATGACCTTTACACATCTTGCTCTTGTGCCTGTTGTTTGCTCACTATTTGCACTTTTGTACGTCGCTTTGGATAAAAGCGTCTGCCAAATGAATAAATGTAAATGTAAATGTAAAACGGCTTGCCATAGGCGCGAGTGGAAAAGTCAGAGTGGCAGTTGGAGAGTGGCGCGAGTGGAAAAGTGGCATTGCTCTGTGTGTGCACGCATGCGCTTGTGTGTGTTTGTGATTCATATGTTCAAGAGGAGAAAATAAGTAATGCATTGATCCTTTTAAAGAGCTGAAAATTGGTTGGGCAAAATTGCATAATCAGTGTTGGCATTTTTAGATTTAGATTAGATTGAAGTGCCTTAAACTTACCTGCTATAACATTTGCACATTAGCCCAAGTGTCAAAACAACAACAATAAAAAATGTTTTCAACGGTGCATATATAGGCAGATCACTTTGCTAGATACAATTTCATTTCATTTTCTGTTCTTTTCACTTTAGAGAATGTAGCCCACTTGGGACCCATCCAGTACCCATATTCGCCGTCTAAATGGTATGCCCATTTCTAACCCATGTATTTCATCTGGGTTGTCCATGTGGGCCCCAACACTAACCCACTTAAAACCCCACTCTAAGCCCATGTCCAGTTGAAGCCCACCTAACCCAGGTAAAGCCCATGTGGGCCCCACTTGGACGTGTTGGCTGGGTGGCTATCTCGGCACAGCTGACGATGTGGGACAATGCCAAAGATCCGGTGACTACGAAGCCTCTAAACTCCCCCCACTGACCCGATGAACTGTTGACAAGTTCCTCAGTCTACCAATGCAAAAGGAATCAGAGCTTCCGTGACATTATTATAGGAATTAAAAATATTATTAAATATTGTTTTGCTCATCTACCTGGAATATTATTTTATATTTATATTTTTATATTTATATTTAGGTGCGCACAATGTATCGCAGTTCTTGTTTATCACAACTGCAATTTTACGTGGGCTACGATGTATTTAATGTTGACATCACATTTCCTTTTAACGTGAATAAAGTCCTTATTGATAAATACTGACAAATCAACATAGTGGCTACAAAACAAAACAGAAATGTGATGCATAAGCCTATGTAGCCTTGTAGCGTACTATGTCTACATTAACAACAA
The DNA here is from genome assembly GCA_019176425.1 of Megalops atlanticus. Lineage (NCBI taxonomy): Eukaryota > Metazoa > Chordata > Actinopteri > Elopiformes > Megalopidae > Megalops > Megalops atlanticus. The sequence continues at coordinate 33,445,654 of CM032888.1, forward strand.
ATAAAAATACGACATCACTGACTAGGCCTACAAGTATATTAAAATGTTTGGGCTCAGTTAGTTCAAAACTTGTAAAACGAAGTTTTTCACTTCGGATATAAGCGTGGCTCTTTTTTCGTCAGTGCCTTTTTTTAGTTTTAGCAAATGACATGTACTTAAGCTATTATACGCGTTACATGTGTGGTTCTGTTACCTTCCTAAAGACAAAGTATACTTTGCGGCTTCATGATTGTTTGAATAGCATGGCGCAGTTTCACGTAATGAATATTACGATTTAATTATTATTAATTTCATTGACATTTGGTTTCACACGTGCTGTTTTGCCGCAGAGCAGGCTACTAATGGACATGATGTTTGGAACAATGTAGAGTAACTTTTAAAATGCAATACAACTAGCCTATTTACAGATTCGTGTATGCCGCCTGACCGGATATGGAAATGAAGGACTCAGTGATTCAAAGATTTGAATCATTTTATTGAACTGAACGAAAGCAACCAAATCGCTAAAAAGAATCGTTTTGAACACCACTACCACAAACTGACAAACGAGCTGTAGCTGGTCTGCCGTTATAACTAAGGATGGGAGACCTTGCTGGCTAACGTTCGCTAGCTAACATTAACATAAGTTGATAACGCAGCTTCACAGTATGGCAGCATGTTGATTAAATAGTAGAGGTGTACCGATACCAATTTTTTAGGACCGATACGAGTACCAAGTATTTAGCTTTAGAGTATCGGCCGATACCGAGTACAGATACGAGTACTTATTGGGGGGGGGCATTATAGTTCTACTCAAAGAAGATGTTTATTATTTGAAACGTAGAAATGTTTAAGTGGGACATTCTAAAACACTTGACGTGAAAAGGCTTAAGGCTGTGTTTGGAAGCTGTCAGAAATAATCTTATGAAGTAGACCGTGTTTTCAAAAATGTCCAGAGCGTTTTTTTAACGCTGTCGCCGGCGTTTTTTTTTTCTGCAGCTCAGGGCGTTTTTTTGGTTTAAAAAAGTTCAACTTCTCAGAAAAAACGCCCTACGTCAAGCGCTTTTTTGACAGCTGACCAATCACAAACGGAGTAGTGACACCTGTCGTTTCCCATAACAACCACCAAAAATGGAGAAGGTAGCGGTGGAGAAGTTAATTGTGCTATTTTCTAAGCACAGTGAACTGTACAACATGACAGTTAAACTGTATCATAACATTCATCATAAAGATGCCGTTTGGAATCAAATTGGACGGATCGTAGGAGTTTCTGGAAAGTGTTTATGTTTACTGCTTGTCGTTAGCAAAACTAGCCTGTTGGATCGCTTACAATGTACATGCTACTGTTGTTATGGCAACAGAAGACGCTCTCAACTGCTTTTTGGAACGAACGCTGCCAGCGTTTTTTTTTAACTTGAAAAAATACTCTGACCAGCGTTTTTCATCAAAAAAGACGCTACGTGTGAACACAGCCTTAAAGCCCTGTACACACTTGAAGAGACAAGCGAGGAGAGACCATGGAATGTTAATGAGATTAGGCTACTTGAAGTGATGTCAGGCGATGTCAGGCGAGATGATGTTCCGAGTGAAACTAATCTCAACTTTGAGGCGACGCGAGTTTAGAGGCTACGTCATTATACATCAGCGTACTCGAAATTGGAAGCATTACATTATGATGCCGATACCAAGTACTAGTGTTTACCATGCTGTATCGGCCCGATACGAGTACCAACGAGTAGTATGGGTGCATCTCTATAAATAGCTAGCCATGTAGACATGTGCGTGATATATTTTGACAGTTTTAGGCTACTGCAGCATATGTCTGTGGGACAACACAGTTGCCTTCTTATTCTTGCAGCAGCACATTTGCTTGGCTAGCAATTGTAAACAGATAAATATAGCTAACCTTGTTTACTGCCGCTGCGACGTGAGATGAACTCGTGGATGATGGGGAGTTATTGGTAGAAGACGGGAAGGATGAGGGTGGGGGTGGGGGAGGTGATTAAGAGGTGCGACCTGGCGGAGGAAGCTCGCTCATTTCAGCTAAACCTAGGCCGGGTTACCCTGACTGCAGGCTTAACGATGTAGGCAGGTTATTGATTGATTGAATAATTATTAATACATTTTTACAAAATATTGGGTGAGCAAGTGCCCACCTAAATTGATTGGCACGACGCCACTGGACAGCAGTGTACAACAGCAGTGATACAGCAGTGAGTTGTTAGTGGGGTGAATGATGAAGGCTGAGGAGTCTTATTACCTGGGGAGTTGAGCCGAGTAAGTGCGTTTATGTTTAACATCACTATTCAATCCACTGAACGGAGCGATTTTTTTTCCTGAATTTTTAGCTTTGAGTTAAATTTGATTTCTTAAGTGGGATTTGCACACAGAATCATTTGGTATCGCCTAATTTCTCCCGAAATCTTATATTTCAAGGTATTTTAAAAATTTGAACTGCAGCTGCTAAGTGTTGCAGGCGTTACACCAGACATTTTCGTTTCTTAAATGTTTGCGAGGATCGGTAATGCAGAATACTCGAATTGGACATACTTTCTTGAGGGCAAGGGGTTCAGATTTTGAAAAGGCCATAATATCTCTACACAAGCCCCCGAAAACCGGAGATAAAAAGATCAAACCAGTTTTAATCTGTATACTTTCTGATCTGTTAACCAGTTGAGATTCAGTAGTAAAAATCAAGGAGAGAGCTAGGTAATGCTTCCATCTGTAGAAATGACAGTGCATCATCAAATATGAATTATACGTTGTAGTGAAATTGCTGACCATAGAACAGTGTGGTTTCTGAAGTTAAAGTGTATGCTTGTTCGTTTTTGGACAGGTAAGACAGAATGAAGAAAGCCTTACTCCTCACCTCTGGGTCTTTAGTTGTTGTCTCTGTCTCCGTCTCCGTCTCCGTCTCCGTCTCCGTCTCCTGTTTTCTTGTAAGTACCTCTCTTGCCTTTATTACTTTTTTATATTGCAAAATAAAAAAAACCCTCAATACTTATTTGTTAAATAAATCGCATTAATGTATATCAACTGGTTTTGTTCCTCGTACTTTCCTGAAGAGTAATGGGGATACCAGCACAGTTGCTCTGATGAAGGAGCTTGCTCCAAAACATGTCAGCAGTAAAACTGTTGAAGGGAAGCTTCTGTATAGAATCTGTCTTTTACGGGGATATCAACACATTTCAGTATTTTTATAAGACTTCCTGCCACCTTTTTCCAATGCTTTGCTTTGCAAAGTGGAAATCCAGCTATGGTGACTGTTGGGTTAGTAGAGTGATCCTTTTTAAGCCAGCTTAGACTGCATTCTTCAGGATGTCAGAGGAATGAGCCTTCATTAAATTTATCTTCAAATCAACCTTTGTGATATTGTATCTCATTGATACAAAAATTCAAAGTCAGTAAAATGTCCTTAAATGGCTGACTCGAACCTAAGCCAAGTTCCCTGAAAAGATTTTGGCTCACACAAATTTCCCAAGCACTGTTCCACTGTAGTACTTCTCAGTGTTTCCTAAATGTCTTTTCCAGAAACTCCAGAAATGGTTCTAATCGTACCATCTGAAGGGAATTTGGTTTTTTATACTTTGTGTCACATCCAGGTGTCATTGTAAAAAGTGTCAAGGTCAGCTTTATGTTTCAAATGTGGGAGAGTGTCAGCTGAAGGTCACTCTGATTCAGCTTGTTTGTGCCGGTGCTGTGAGTCTGTTACATAGTGCACTAGTGCGTCTTGGAGGAAGAGTCCATTATAAGGTTGACAGGTATGTTCACTTTTTACACTGTTCACAGAGGGTTAGTACTGCTGATGCTCCCAAGGTATTAATGAATAAAACACGTTTGGGTAAGTGTAGCGTCCTTAGAATTTGATCGTTGGGAACATGTCCCGGTGTTGTCCCAGAAAGGTTTACTGGCCCTTTAGCATTTTTTTACAGGTCACTGTTTTTTCCGTAAATATCCCCTTGTATTGTTAAGAAGACCTTTAGTGGAACAATGCAGTCTATGCCTGTGTGTCTGTATGAGGTATTGAGGAACAAGAACCAAATGTGTGTTAATCTTTAACTTTTTGCAAACGTTGCTAGCAGTAATTCACGTTTCTTACTCTCAGTGTCATGGGGGTATGGCAAAAGGGTCCAACAATACAGTATTTGAGCTGGAAAGTTTCCCAGCAGTCATTTGTTTGGGAGCCTCCACCACAATGTTCATGCCTAGGCAGCAAATCTGAACACTTCTGGCTAAAACAATGACAGACAGAACATTCGATGTGAAGAGCACTGTGCCAGTTATCTGGTCAATATATGGAAAGCTTATGCCTTCACCCCTGTAATTGTGTATGCTGAAGGATTTATGGTGTCCTGCCCCCTTCTGGTGAGGATGACTATTGACACATGGCTCCAATGTTCTGCATCCTTACTAGGTATACATTTTTCAAACAAACTCCACATCTGCAAAGATGGAACTGCCCATTCCTACAAATCACCGCGTGTCTCTGGATTCCACTGATGGTGTTGCACACCAGCGTGTTCCTTCAAACGACACTCTGATTGGCCCTGAGGAATGGGCGGCTCTCTCGAAGGGCCTGCATTGGCCATCGCCGAGCAAGACCCCTTCCTCCCTCCTCGAAGCCACAGATGCCACCAAGTGCTCCTACCAGGTGATCGACCTGCGAGAGAACTACACCATCGGGGGCACTGTGCACGTAAAGGTGGTCACTAGGGATGGGATGGGGAGGCCCAAAACCTACGGGGGAGACTTTTTCCAAGCCAAGCTCCACAACCCCGAGCTGAAAGCGAGTACCTTCGGCTCTGTGACGGACCACCTGAACGGGACCTACACGGTGCGGTTTGCTCTGCTCTGGCCCGGCCCGGCCCATGTCTCCGTGCGGCTGGTCCACTCCAGCGAGGCGGTGTGGGTTCTGAGAAAGCAGAGGGAGGAGGACCCAGACAAGGTCTTCTTCCACGGCTACTTTGTGGACGGGAGCAGGACAGAGACGGTGGTGTGCAACGCCCAGCGGAGCCCGCGGCTGGTGGGGGGTGGGGGACGCTGCTGCTGTGAGTTCAGGGACCCGGTCACCGGGGAGACCTGGTTCTGCCGGCATCCCCCCTCCCTGCCCTGCCACACACTCACCAACCACCGCATGGGCGGCTACCAGGCCAAACTCTCCAACCTCGAAACTGACCTCCTCCACAAGTAAGTCCCCCGAGCCCCGTTCCTGCGGAACCCACAGGGGGTAGTGGTAGTATAACCCCTTCCCCCAGTCCTGTTCCCAAAGCGCCTCCTCTGTTTAAATGGCAGTTTTCACCACTGTGCAGGTGAGCTTGGCTCCAAGCTGACCTATCTTACACGTGATGTGCCCCTTTGCTTCTCTGAGCAGACTCTGTGTTCCATGAAAGAACAGGCTGGAATGCTGGTGTCAGACCGATGAGTCGATGAGTAAGAGTAAGGAGAGGCTGAGAACCTTGCTTCAGTTTAACTTTAAGGGTTCAGATCCTGTCCGGGAATGTTTGTGCATGTTATGCAAGCTTGTCAGTTTTTGCACGTTATGCAAGTAATAATCACCCATCTGCAGTAAATGATATCCTCTTAACTTAATTGCACTCAATATTTATGTATATATTGACTTAGGGCATATATATATGATATATTTATGATAACATGTAAAAATTGTAACCCACATAAGTCTCTCTGGATAAGAGCACCTGCTAAATGACAATAATGTAATGAAATGGATATATTTTAGAGGGCTTCGTGAGCACTTCACATTGAGTGTCTTAACAAAAAGCATGTAGTTGAGCATGTGTGTGCATGTGTGCGTGAGAACTTCGCTTTGCAGGAACATATTTTCATGCATTATGTCTGTCTGTTTGCTTCTCACACCCACAATGCCTGTCCGTACTGGTCCCTCAGTGGTGGAATGGACTCCCCGTGGGGGTCAGGACAGCGGAATCATTACATTATCCCCCCCTACATTTCCCTGTATTTTTTTTTTGCCTCAGGTCCCTTCCCTCACTATCCTTGTATGTGGGATGTCATTCTGCAGTGTGATTTTGTGTGCGTTTTGTTCACTTCAGTGCATTGCAACATTGTGAAAATGACTTTCTCTTTGCAGAAGTCGCACGAACATCACTGTGCCAGGAAGTGACCCTGTAATACTTGTCTTGCCGCAGGACACAGAAATCCGTAAGTGTGTAAGGACTCTTCCTCAACCAGTTCCTCTCTGCCAGTCCCCACTGTTCTCAGATCTGTCAGTTAAGACCCACCCTTTGTTCTTAGCTCTCATTCTGATTGGTTTTCCATATCTTCCGACTACGGGAGCCCAGGGGGAAATGGAATAAGTCAAATGATGGAAGAGACTAAAGGGACAGGAGATACAGAGCAAATAGCTGAGAGATATTTAGCAATGAGTGGAAAACAAACCAAGAAACATTTTATGCTTTTATGTCATAATCAGCACTATGATGCAGATTATAACTAATAATTTTTCATGATTTAGCCTGTAACTCTTAAGTATCAATTTCAAGAATTATCTTTATAATGTTGATTAATAAGGCCTCAAATGAACTCACTCTTGTCTTTGGTGGGGTGTCCAGTGTCATACACCCGCAGTCATGTAAAAACAGTTCTAAACTGCTTTTGTACATCTTGCATGTGGTAATCTGTCTTTTAATGGGTATTATTGTCTTGGTTGTCTGTCTGTCTCCTATTTTTCTGTAGAAACCTTCAGGGCACACTGCAGTCTTTTTACACAGATTATCATTCTTTGTTTTTAGTTTGCCTCAACAAATGCAGATTTTGCTTCAGATGTGCTAATGTGCAAAGCAGATACAGATACTGAATGAATGGTGTTATATCCATAAAATCCATTATTATTAATATTGGCACCCATGGATCTTGAAACTTGACCAATATCCTGATCACAATGTTAAACATCAAGGTCACGGAATTTCCTGACAGGTTTTTGGCTTTACGGATTCTGACTCCATCAGTCCGGCAGTTTTCTGAAACTGAACGCGGTGCGGTCCCCACTGTTCTTCTGTCTACTCATCGATTCTCAGGGAGAAATTTATCAAGGCCATGCGTGCTCCAGATAAATGTTTAACTTTGCTTATCAATTGCTGCCCCCGTTAAAACTGCATGTTCTCTGAAGCTCACAGTGCTGGTTTCCGCTCTGTAACCGGGATGGGAAGCGCTGCCTAATCCTGAAAGCTTCCGCTCCAGTGAGGGATTGCCGTTCATGTCGAATTGTGTTGCTTCCTCTTCTTCCTCCTGTTGACAGGGGAAACCAGGAAGTGTGAGCCAGGTTTGGACACCCCGGTACCGGCCGGGTTCTACTTCCAGGACCGCTGGACCTCGCTGCTCTGCCGCTCTCAGGCCTTCCCGACAGCGGACCTGCTGGCGTCCTGTCTGAGGGACAAGCAGGTTCTGATGATGGGGGACTCCACCCTGCGCCAGTGGTATTCCTACCTGACGAGCACAGTGCCCAGTAAGACCCGCAGCGCCTAACGCTCACAGTAACGTCCTCCAGAGCCCCGAACCGCTGTGGCAGCAGCTCGACCGGAGGAACACAGTGCCAGCATCACCGCTCGTATTTATAACACCCATAATGGCTTCTGAACCACATTCACCTGAATGAGTTTCACTCACTATTTGCTAATGCAATTCTGGCTTTATCCATCCATAACCGATAATAATTATAGCATTGTTAATAACAGATTTGTGACACCCAGAAAGTTTCTTAAAGAAGTTTTGTAAAATGATAGCAAATAATGGCTGTTTTTTAGTCTGATGCTGTGCTTTTATGTAATTGGAGTACAGTGTTGCGGTACAAATACAGTATCTGAGGCAGACACTGCCGCTCTGGCTAATGCATTGCCATGGCAACAGGGCATTCAGCACCAGGTTAGCTGCTGGTAGGTAGCTCAGGTTGTTGTTGAGCAGGGGCTTAGGCAGGCCATAAGCAGAATCCCATGGCTTCTTTCTCCACTTTGTTCATTGAGGTTCTTGAATAACACTTCATAGATTTCCTTTTTTCGCTACTCAGAGCAATTCCATACAAGAAATCATTTCACAGTTTTTTTGTGAAACAGCTGTCTCTTCACAGTTGTGGTATTGTTTCCTCTTTGTTAAATTCTGGGCAGACTTGAATGAAATTGCGTAGGTGGGAACATAGAGTCCCTTTTTAACGGCCTTTCATACTGAGGGAACTTGGAGCCAACTGCCCCTCTGTTTGCCTGGAGAGCTGTTCTGTGTGAGAACTGGGAGAATACTTTACCGCATTATAAGATACAAGGAGCAGCACTGAGATTATTACGTATTTGAAAATGAAAGACAACTCTGTGGTTAGAGAGTGCTTATTGTCCCTCCAGATACATTAGTGTGTACAGTACTGTTGCTAGTGTACCGTGGCTACTAAAGGATATGAGTTATTATTCTAGGGCAGTAATGGTAGCTCACTAGCTAAACCTTTTTCAACCTCAGTTTTTATATGTGACAGCCAAACAGTCCTGTTGAGTAAGTGGTACTGCACACAGCACAGCAAGGGTAAACACACAGCCGACTGCAACGCGCATACTGTGTTCAGAGTGTCTGGGCTCCATGTGTCCACCGCTCCTGTGCTGATTATGTCCTCCCAGCTGCCAAGGCGATGCTAAACGCTGCAAGCTGTGGTTCGCCAGCGAGTCATTACAAACACACCTTCCTCCATCGCTGAATACTGTAAGAGGATCTGTGGTGTGTCTGCAAAATGTTCCAGCAAGGGCCTTTTGTTTTCCACAGACACAGTTTAATGTAAAATGAACACATCAGTACTGAGGGATGTAGTTGGATAACATGAAAGGAAGCATAACTGTGGTGGTGTGTTCCGCAGATAGAGAACTGTCGTAAGATATCTTACCCACGTGCTCCTCTGTATCGCCTGAACTGAAACCCCTCCCCTCTCCCCCCCCCAGCCCTGAAGCAGCTGAATCTCCACACCTCTGCAAAGTCCGGCCCCCTGCAGGCGGTGGACCCTGAGAACAACATCCTGCTGGTGTGGCGAGCCCACGGGCTGCCCCTGCGCACCGACCTCACCCCGCTGAAGGACCTGCACTACATCGGCAGGGAGCTGGACGGCCTGGCCGGAGGGCCCCACACCGTGGTGGTCTTCAACATCTGGGTGCACTTCACCACCTACCCGCTGGCCGCTTACGCCCGCCGGCTGGCCACCATCCGCCTCGCCGTGCAGGACCTGCTCCGCCGAGCCCCCCGCACCCTGGTGGTCATCAAGTCGGCCAACACCGGCTACAAGGACGTGTACGGCAGCGACTGGCTGTCCTGGCAGCTGGACCTGACGCTCAGAGCCATGTTTAGGGGCCTGCCTGTCGTCCTGATCGATGTCTGGCAGATGACCTCCTGCCACTACTCTGACAATATCCACCCACCCGATGTGGTCATCAAGAACGAGGTGGACCTCTTCCTGTCGTTTGTCTGCCCCCGGTGAGGGAGGGAGGGTGCGTGTGTGAAATAAGATTACTGCAGCATATCTGGCGTGATGTTGTACACTGCTTAAAATTTTTTTTTTGTACTTTTTCTTTATTGGCTCTCCAAAACACATATAGGAAGAAAAAAAAACAGATGCAATTGAAATTACATATGATAAAAGAAAGTGTAATAAAACAAAAAATGGAAAATGGAACAATATAAGAAGACATAAACAGAGGCTATAAAGGGGAGAACTTCAGTATTCCATGTAGGTCCCCTTAACTGTTTATGTCTTTATTTGTTTTGTATTGTAGCCACTTTCTCCAGTCTCTTTCAAAGAGTCCTTCTTTCATTTTTAACCCATATGTAAGCCTTTCCATCCCTTGCATCTCTTCAGTAATAGACAGCCATTGCTTACAGTCTGGTGTATCTGTTTTAAGCCAATTCTTAGTGATTGTCTTTTTACTCACTGCAATAAGTATCTTGACCAAATACTGATCTTCTTTAGACACCATTCCTAATGTTTCAAAGGTATAGGACAATACACAATTGTGGAATTCCGTAACCCAAAACCTGACATAAAACTGAATGTACACCTTCCCAGAATGTCTCCACACTGTCTCCAGCATGACTGTTGACTACACAGTTGCCTACTTTTGATTAGGGGTGTAATGAAATATCGGATCTGGTTCTTCCAAGCAAACTCTCTCCACCTCTGTGATTGTGTGGTGGTGTGGTGAAATTTCCACATATCATACCACATCTTGCCTGGGATCTCCTCACCCAGTTCTTTCTCCCATTGGCCCTTTACATATAGTGTTGTATATTGTATAGATTCCAACAAACAAGAGTACAAGATTGAGATTGCTCTGGGGACATCTCTGTTATAAGATCTCACAAGAATCTTAATGATGGGGTGTGCTTCACCATTCTTATTTTTTATTTCTTTTATGTAATAGTCCCTCATCTGTAGATATCTGAACAGATCTTGATTTCTTAAGCCAAACATATCCTTTAAGTCTTGAAAGCTTCTCATTTCACCCTTTGGAATAACTTTACATATTGCTGTTATACCCATGTCTATCCACTGTTTGAATCTCATGTCGTTCTTTCCCAGAATAAATCCTCCATTCAAAGCAATCCATTTTAAAAGCCGAAGCTCCTTGCCCAACTTCAGCTGTCTAACAACAGCGTGCCATATATCTAGGGTGAAAAATGTTATTGGGTCTATCTGATGTTTGATCTGGGGAGGAATTTCCCTTTCTCCAATGTATGTTTGAATCGGGAAGCTATAGGTATTTATTTCTATATCTTTCCATCGGGCTACATAGCCAGCATTACACCAGCACAAAAGTGGACGTATCTGTGCTGCATAAAAGTATTCCTTTAGACTTGGAAGTGCCATACCCCTTTTATCGTTAGTTAGTTGGAGAGTGGTAAAACGTACTCTAGGTCTTTTACCCTCCCATATAAATCTTGATACAAGCTTATCCCATTTAATAAACTGGGTTTTTGTTATCTCCACTGGAAGAGATTGGAATAAATACAACAATCTGGGTAAGATACTCATTTTCACTGCATTTATCTTATCGCTGTGGTCCATTGGGTAAGTAGACCATCTTTCAATCTCCTTCCTTATATTATTGTCCATATTTTCGTAATTGTTGTGATATAATTTTGACAGGTTTTTGGTTATGCTTACCCCCAGGTATTTAAGAGATTTTGCTTCCCGGTTCAGTTTGTATTCTTTAGGTTTATGGGTTGGTGTACTGTAAAATATGAGAGTTTGCATTTTTGACAGAGGTGGAAAACCCTGGCTTCAGAAAGTAAAAGTCCTGCCATGTATTTGTTCCACCCATGCACTACACCAGCTGAATTTAATTAGCACAACTCTTCAGCCAGGTAGAGGAGCTAATTAGTAAAATCACCTTGTTTAGTGAATGCCTAGAACAAATACATGGTAGGACTTTTACTTTCTGAAGCCGGGGTTTTCCACCTCTGGTTTTTGATATATTCAATTTATAACCAGAATAGTGACTGAATTGTTCCAGAGTTTGCATTAGTTTCACAAAAGAATTCACTGGGTCATGGAGTAGAGCATCACATCATCTGCAAAGAGGCTTATTATATGTTTTTGGTCATTAATTTCTATTCCACTTAATGAAGGATTTTGTCTGATCATTTGAGCCAAGGGTTCACTATCTATGGCAAATAGGATGGGACTTACGCAGCATCCCTGTCTGGTTCCTCTCTCCAATGTGAATCTCTCTGATAAAGAGTCATTAACTTTTATTCTAGCCGTAGGCTTGTTGTAAATAGACTTAATACCAGTGGTGGACAGCAACGAAGTAAATGTAATTCGTTACTGTACTTAAGTAGCTTTTTCGCGTATCTGTACTTTACTAAGGTATTTCCATTTGGGGAGACTTTTTACTTTCACTTCACTACATTTCCAAGTCAAATATCGTACTTTTTACTCTACTACATTGTGCAAAATCAGTCGTTCCTTTTTATTTACGAGTGGATGAAACTTAGGTCAAACTGAAGCACGCAGCAAGCACACCAATCAGGGTACAGCGCGCGCTTTGTTTTGAACTTGTTTACACGCCATGGTTTGACCTGTTGGTTGCCCCTGTTGGCGGTAGCTGCCTAGCGCGAGCATACGGTTCAACGTCAGTGCAACAGCATAACATTTTGAGAGTGCTTATGCCTTCATAAATAATGGAAGAAACGTCCGACTCTAACTTGCCACAACACCCATGGCCTTATTTGCGCGATTTTTTGAAATGGTTGAAAAGAAGAAGGAGTCGTTCATTTTTAAGTGCCATCTTTGCCTACCTCAGCCCCGTACAATTTCTTCTTACAAGAATTAGCCTTCCAACCTAAGGAAACAATTAGAGGTAAGCCATTTTCATTCTGGTGGTCATTTTCTTTAATGGGTAATCTAACAGTAGCTTGCAGCATTTGTTTCATTGGGTATGTTAAAATATATCCGACATGTTTACCATGAAGATTGTATGCGTGGCTAGTTAGTTAAGTAGGCTAAGTTGATTGGTAACACACTGCAACCCAAAGCGGCAGTAGCAACGCAGGCTGGAGCTAGTTTTCGTAGTATTTGAAGGTTTTCTTCCGAGTGCTCTGATATTGTGAAATTATAATCACTTGATAGTAACACTTAACGTTGGAAAATAAAATCTATTTTGACTAGTTTTACTTGCAGGGCTAAAACAGTTGGCTGCTCCTTATGAACCGCTTATTATTTTAGAGCATGTCACTTGTGATGACAAGTTATACAATTTTTTTTAGATTTCCAGACTACGCTGAGGTCACCTTAGAGCTGATTTTTTTTTTTTAAACCAAGTATCACCAGATTTCATGTCAAGCGGGATAGGGTTAATTCTCAAACACTGACAATCACACATCAAAGCATTACCATACTGATATAACTATACTGATACATTCATGACTTTGTGGGGAAATACATGACTTAAATATGAAATATATACACATACTGTATACAGTTGTGACTGGCAAGTGTCTTTCTTCTGAATTTATACAAACACTAGTTCTGTAAATCTGATTTTGCCAGTTTGTTTATGCACAGAGACATACAGGTGCAATATAGTGATGGAAAACTCATGTGAACCTGTGCATAAAGCAAGTTTCTATTAAATTTAAACTTGTCACTAAGTTACAAATAAATCTTAAACTGAAACTACCTGCTCTCAAATTCTCTTACTTCATTTGGTTCTAAAGGAAATTATTTGGTGTCAATGTTTCTTGTGCTTATGATAATTTTAGTAGACATCAGTGTCTGACTAATTAATGTCATTCTATTAACAGATTGGTGTGCCAAGGACATTAGAGTCTTCATGTAAACTGAGTTGATTAAGCAGTAGTCTTGTTGCAAAAATGATACTAGGACATTATGGCCATAATAAACCATCGTACTTTTACTTTTGATACTTAAGTACCTTTGAAGGCAAATACTTTTGTACTTTTACTCAAGTGAAAGTTTAAAGGGAGCACATTTACTTTTACTGGAGTAATATTTTAGCTTGGGTATCTCTACTTTAACTCAAGTACATGGTTTGTGTACTTTGTCCACCACTGCTTAATACACTGTACTGTTTTCTTTGTAAAGCCAAATCTCTCCAATGTCAGATATAAATAATCCCAGTTGACCCTATCAAATGTTTTTTCTGCATCAAGACTAATCAGTGCTGCTGGTAGTTTTTTTGTATCCTGCTTATAATATGTAATGTTCTTCTAATATTGTCTTGAGTTTGGCGGCCTCTTACAAAGCCTGTTTGGTCCTCATCTATAAGGTCTGATACTAATGTTTGTAGTCCATTGGATAAAATGGAGGTGTAGAGTTTATAATCAACATTTAGAATTGATATTGGCCTAAAATTTTCACAATATTCCTTATCCTTTTGTGCTTTGGGGATTACTGTGATTGTTGCTTCTTTCCATGGTGGGGGAATAATACTTTCTTTCAAAATCCAACTGAAGGTCGTGAGGAGAAGTGGGGACAATTCTTTTCCAAATTTCTTATACTACTCAGATGGAAATCCATCACGACCAGGTGCCTTGTTTGTTTTTAAATTTCCTCTTGCTTTCTGGAATTCTTCTTCTTCTCACTGTTATACGTTCATTTTGCATTGTACCAATAGAGGGTAAATCCAATGAGTCTAGAAATGTTTTAGTGTCCTCTTTGTTTGTAACAGATGTTTGGGTATAGAGCTCTTTATAGTAATTCCTGAAAATATTTTCAATTTCTTTTGGTTCGTATGTAATCTGATTTGATTTTGGGTCACGTAGTTTATAGACAGTTCTTTCCACTTGTTGCTTACGCAATTTTCATGCCAATAATTTAGCTGCTTTTGGACCTGATTCGTAATGAGATTGTTTTAGGTATTTTGCTTTCTTCTCCACTTCTTGCTGTAGTAATACATTTATTTTATTTCTCACCTCTTTTAATTATTGTTGCATTTTTGATCCATCTTTTCTTTATGCTTTTGTTCCATTATCCTTAATTCAGAGAGAAGAGTCTGATATTGTGCTGTTTTAGCTTTTTTAAGGTTACTTGTGATTGCTATTAATTTGCCTCGTATGACGGCCTTTAAACTCTTTCTGCATAAAAAAAATCTGTTCTTGAGTAGACAGAGTGCGTGGCTGAGTTGTGACTATGGTCTTTTTCTAGAGGGTGAAGATCCCTCCAAACATCAAAAAAGCCCATTTCCTACCATGCATTGTTCACCAATTTTGTCATATGTTTCTTATATCTCTTATTACAAGTTGTATTGAGATCATAGTTCAATATCACATTGAGATCTCCACCACATATGCATATGCCTTCAGTTTCTAAGGCAATAATATCAAACAGGGATTTGAAGTATCAGGAGGTGCATAAACATTCAGCAATGTAACCATATTCTGATCAATTATCCCTTTTTGTCAGGACTGCGGCATCTTAGCCGGTTGTTTTCCCTGTCCATGTGCTCTTGTTTTCCCTGTGTTCCAGCCCTGCCCTGCTCTCCGCCCTGTCGCCGCCCATCTGATTACCTGAACGTCTTCACCTGCCTGCCCACGCACCTGCGTCCCATTTCCTCATCAGGATTGCCCTATATATTCCCTGCTTGTTTCTTGTCTCGTTGCCAGTTCATCTCAGTTGTCTGTTGCGCTACTCGCCGGCTGTTCCGTTTTTGCCTGCTGGTTCTGTTTGCCCTTCCTGTTAGTCTCGACTTCGATTTTGGATCTGATTTTTGGTATGATCACCGTGTTTATCTGGTTTTGGACTTTACCTGTTTTGACCCTGTTTTTGGATTACCCTTTGGATTTAATAAACTCATCGAGTACCAGTCTTCCCTGTCTGCGCTTGAGTCCCTGCCTGAGTTCTGACACTTCTACTATAATATATCAACCCTCTTCATCTTTTATTTCCTTATGGCACTCAAATTTGGTTGAATTAGATATTAAAATGGCTACTCCTCTTTGGCACGTATTAGTAGGCCTATGTGAACTGTAATATGTATTTCTGAATCCAAATCTTTTCAATTTCTCATGCTCATTTTGTGATAGGTGCAGTTTTTTACAACAAATGATTTGTGCTCTTTCCTTTTTTACTTTGGTCATTACTTTAGCTCTCTTGACTGGGTTTCCTAACCCATTAACATTTAAAGACAATCTTTCTCTTCACGTTTTATTTTCATGGACCTTGCTTACACTAATCTTGACTTCACTGCCCCCTCAGGCTAACAGTAGAACATACATGAACAGTTAACAAGTACATATTAAACAAAAAGTTATGCATTTGGCTAAAGAAATTAAAGTCGACCTCCAAAAAGAGATGTCAGCATCCCTCATTATACATTGTTTAAAATAATTTGGCCGATACCGATTTTTTTTTTTTTTTGTTTTGTTTTTCTTATTTATTCCCCCTTTTGTGCCAGGGAAAATAGCTAGTTAGCTAACTACCGTTAAGGTGCTAGCTAGCTAGCTAGCAAATGGTACTTAAGATCAGAAGTCAATACCTTGGCTTGTGGTATGAATGTTAAAATTAACTTTTTGTTCATAAGAGACATGATGAAGCTGTATTGGTTTGATAGCCAGCAAAGTGAGTGAAAGCCAAATTAGCTAGCTAGATACTTGCACATTCAGCTGAAAAGTACAAATACCACCTTACAAACACAAATCTAGGTAGCTAGCTAGCTACAATACAAACAAAACAATAAACATGACTAGCTAGTTACTATCACATAATATCACAAACACATGTAGCTAGCTAGCTACAATAAAAACAACATAGAAAGCTTGGTAGCTCGCTAGCCAATTTGGCTTTTACGCACTTTGCTCAGCTGTCATATTACTGAGAGCTAGCTAGCTATCAAACTAATAAAGCCTCATCACGTCTCTTCTGAGCGTGACACAAAATGGCTGCCATGTGAATAAGGCTAATTATAGTGCCACCTATTGGATCTTCTCCGAATCTGCAGCTGGGTAGGCTACTGTTGTCCAAGTCAGACTGCAAATAACCAACACAACATTTAGCCCGCGCAAAATTGATGTGATACAACAGATAAACATCGGCCACTGCCATCTGTCATGGTCATCTTATTTGCCGATAGGGCGATGGCAGTCAACAAGGTGAATATTGGCCGATACCGATGTTTGGCCGATATATCGGTGTATCCCTAACAAATAGCCTACTTAACTCAGCAGTATCTTCATATTCCTAGCCTATAGGCAGCGCCTACTAAATCTAGCAAATCCAAACAACAATAATGAACTGTCGCATAAATGTTACGGACTAAAAATATAACCATGTTCAGTCCTTTTTCCCATTACGACTCTCCCCTTGAGTTGTGTTGAAATTCCTGTAGACTTTCTCTAGCCCGTCTGCTTGTCTCCAAGGTTCCACCTCTTTCCACACGATGCCAAGCTGCGAGCTTTGATGATTGGAGTCTTTCGAGGAGAGAAGAGCCACCAGATAAAACAGAAATTCTTATAATTGGTATAAATGCACAGAGAGAAAAAATATTGAGCAAATTTGGAAATCTGGCTCTACAAAATAAGCCTGAAGTAAAAAAAACCTGGCTGTTATTCTTCACTCTGAGTTGGACTTTAAATCACATATCAACAATGTTACAAAGATTGCTTTTTTTCATTTAAGAAATTTTGCAAGAGTTAGACCCTACCTCTCACTGGAAGATGCCAAAAAGTTGACCCATGCCTTTGCATTCTCTCGCCTAGATTACTGCAATGCACTCTTTACTGGATTACCTAAAAAAAACTATTGATAGGCTTGTTCAAAATGCAGCAGCCAGAATTTTAACAAAAACCAGGAAAAGAGAACATATTACACCAGTTCTAGCCTCATTGCACTGGCTCCCTGTAACGTTGAGGATTGATTTTAAAATTCTTTTACTTGTTTATAAGGCCCTAAATGGTTTAGCATCTTCACACCTCTGTGATTGCTTATCTAAGTATGTTCCAAACCGTTCCCTTAGGTCGTCTAGTGCTGGCTTGCTCAATGTCCCAAAAATGAATTAGAAAAAGTATGGTGAAGCAGCTTTCTGTTCTTATGCACCAATGTTTTGGAACAAACTCCCATTACAAATAAGACAAGCAACCTCTGTTGATAGTTTTAAGAAACAGCTCAAAACCCATTTTTATGATCTTGCTTTCAATTAATTCCACCTTTATTATTTTTACACCATTGTTATTATTTCATATTTCTTTTATATTTCTTATTCTTGTTTAATATTTCTTATACTCGTTTTATGTTTTTTTATATCTTAGGATTGTTTTTATCATCAATTTATTTTATTACTATTATTATCTTATTTTTATCTTTTTTGGATTTGTTTCATTGTTTATCATTGTTGATTTATTTTATTACTATTATTATCTTATTTTTATCTGTTTTAAATTTTATTGTTTCTTTTGTAAAGCACTTTGAGCTGCATTTCATGATATGAAAGGTGCTATATAAATAAAGCTTATTATTATTATTATTATTATTACCAGTTTCACTCTCTGAGGCTTCCACCTCAAATCCTCTTCTACGCAGATTGTCAAACATTTTCATGTTTAGAGAGTATTTTCTCATCAGCACTGCTCTGTGGATCACTGCAGTTCACAAGTGCTGAAAGATATGTCTTTACATAACTGGGAGATCATCTCACTCAGCGTGTGTTTGGAGAACAGGCTTGTGTAAATTTGACCTTTGTTTAGATTTGTCACTCAAAGTTATGGGCAAAGGTAAGGCTGGTTAAAATTTCCAGTGGTGTTGAGAAAGAATGACACTTATTTATAAGTGCCAAAATATGGAGCCCTGACTACCCCTGACTGAAGCACAGTAACTCACTCTACCCCTGATTGAAGGACACATTGTCTCACTCTCATCTTGACTTGAAGTGCAAGACTTCAGTTGGAGTCATCACTGAGAAGTGAAGAGATGTTCTAAGACATCTCCAGTTAATTCACCAGCTGGAGTGCCATTACACAGCAGTCTGAAATGCCACTGCAAGAAGTGAGCCAGTAACTCAGACAGGATGGCCAGCTTGTGAGAGACCACAAAAATGGGCGAACAGTTTTTTCTCATCAAATTTTGAAAAGTTGTGTTAATGTTGAGGCTGTTGCAGTCAGCAGGCAAGACCCACTGAAATTATCCAACATCGCCCTCTACTGGTCAAACATTTGAACAGCCTTGCCTCCCAGCTGTGAGTGGTAAGGCTGGCAGGAGAAGAGGTTTGGTAGGTTTCAGAAAGAGAGGCCATACGCATCATGGAACAGTGTTGATGGATATCTGGGAGCAAGAGCTGCTCTTTGAAAGAATACTGATTATTACAAGACCTGCGCCATTGGCAGGGGACACATTCTTGCAAAAACTGTGGCACTGACTAAAATCTCCAGCATCGTTATTAGGTTTTTTTGGTAAAACCAAAAGGCAGGGCATATATTGCTAGTTATCAACTGCTAGCTGTATGCCTTGTCAGCACTGCAATGCTGCAAACTTGGTTGATAAACAGGAGGCTATTTTATGTTTCTTTTTTTATATGCTTAGCATATGTGTTTGAGAAGTGTGTGGCTACCTATGCATTGCATCAGTGCATGGTTTTCTGTTGGTTCACCACTGGGCTGAACTTAGTTTGGACATTGGATGTTGAACATTGAAGCTCTGCTGGAGGGAATCTGAGTTTAGGGGAACTGTCATAAAGGAATGGTTTGTATATTACAAAATCAATGGCTTCTCATGTAAAAGAACAACATGCACAAAACAAAGGTAAAACAATAGGACACCTTGCACTGTTTATGCTTGCTCCCCTAAACATAAATAAAAACATGCATACATACATACATTCATATATAATACCTGTATGCATGAAAAGCTAACCAGAAAAGATAGCCATGGCAGCAAGATTGAACTTGATGGAGACACAGTGACTATTGCTTAGGTGCAGTTTGTTCTGAGAGTGATCTGGCACAGGTAAATTTCTCTTTTGAAGTAAGACCAGTGGCTAGGGTTTGTGGGGGCCAAAGCTATTTTGGCAGTTTTGTTCACACTACTTGTTTTCTCTGGTATTCTGAAAGATAGTGTTCATTTTGGCCCTGTAGGGACCTTGGCACTGGTTTGTTTCATACTACTTATTAATATTTAGATTTCACACTTTTTGCTGGCGCTCTCTGGCCTGTATTTTGGAGTCACCATCCCCCATCAATTCCCTAACCCTAACCCTAACTCACCATCCCCCATCAATTCCCTAACCCTAACACCAACCCTGACACTAACCCTAACCCTAACGCCATCCCCCATCAATTCCCTAACCTAACCCTAACACCATCCCCCATCAATTCCCCGACACTGGGAGCTGGACTCCTGCCTCTGTGCCATCGTTTTTAAAAAAAAAAAAAAAAAACAAACTGAACTCAACTAAACATCAACCCAGTGGCCGTGGAGCGGGGCAGACGGAGCTCGACTGAGAGGAGATTCCTCAGAGTGGGTGAGCCCGCCCTGGATGGGGAGCTGCACCTCCAGACTCTTTTTGGGTTTGTTTGTTTTTTCCATGCACTCACACAACACACCATTAGGTTTTGCTACCTATTCCCTTTACAACTATTTCTCAGCGTTTGTTTCTGAACCATGGGTAGCTAGCTCATAAGTGTCATTTTGTGATTTAAAGCAAGAGTTTATCACAATTACTACACTGAATACTTCTTATTGTGTACTATATTGTATTTTCTTTCAGATCCTAATGTTCCTACTGCAATCGGTGGTGTCATGCCACATGTTTAGGGCTTGCCCACAGATCCTTCCTTAATGTGAAGAGGTGGCCAATTAAATAGGGTTTGCATGTTTTACACAAATACACTGAGTCACACATCTACTCTCTAGTCAAGGTTTCATTACTGTATTCCTTTGTGTTGTATTGTTTTTTGTGACGACATCCTAGTTTAATACTAAAATTTAAGATGAAATTTCTGTGTGTGTGTGTGTGTGTGTGTGTGTGTGTGTGTGTGTGTGTGTGTATGTGAGTATGTGTGTGAGTGAGAGAGAGGGAGAAGGAGAAGGAGAACGAAAGACACAGAGTATGTGTGTTTTAGGCTACAATTCAATTAAGTTTCCAGCAGAAGCAGTAGTGGGATACTTGGTTAAATCATGGCTTCGTGTGAGTGTTCATATGTGTTTGGAAAAAAAGTTTACATCTAATTTTAAAAAGATGACCAATAGCCCTATTTAAAAACAAATGCTGCAGCATTGATTGTCTGGCTGTACAGCCAGCCCGAACGTTTGAATTGATTGACAGCTTGCCTACCTCTCCCTTCCTTACAGATTTTCAGACCTTCCCGTTAAGCATTTTCTAATATATTATATTCTAATATACTCACTTTTATAAGTATGTCATATAAACAGAAGGTCAATCGATTTTTGGCGAGATAAAAATGTATTAAGAATCACCAAAACATTTTTCAAAAAGTCGTTTGCTGTGGACTGACCTTCCCGGTATACATGTGGATTTGTATGAGCTGGTCATTTGTATGGGAAGCTATTTTTTATATTACTAAAAATAATTAAAAATCAACAAAACATTTTTCCAAACATTCAACGGTAGATCGACCCTCCTGATGTACACTTTCTAACACGTGGTTTTGTAGGAGTAGAAGCTTCATTTAAACAGGAAGCTATTTAATTTTTTGTAGTTTTAAATCCGCACTTTTACGACGGTCCTGTAAATTCTCTTCAATGTCCAATATCTTATATTCAACCTTAAACCAGGTCTTTCACTGTGCTTTATTTTTTCTTCAGTGCGCGATTCATAGAATTTGGTTTGATTTCCATGAATATAGTTGTCAGTCTTCATATTACGAACGCAGTGTCAAAATAACATTATAACTGAAGTGACTCCTGCGATCTGAGTGGTCTCTACTGTACAACGTAGACAGACCGGCAGCTTACCGTCCTCTGCACCGCAGAGGTGCCCGAGCCGGGGCTGCAGGTGCCGGTAGTTTGCTGACAGGGGGCGCTGTACCCGCATTCTCCACCTCAGGTGACACGATGACAGGTGGCAGTTATTGATAAACAGCAAAGTGAATCTTTGACAACAGCGTAAAGCCAACCTGAAGGTGAAAGGGTGTGGGGAGTATTCCAATTAAATATTTTTAATTCATAAAAATTATTAATCTTTGACAGAATAATCTGACAGAAGGGTAATATCAATTAGCCATAAATATGTCATTCGGAGGCAATATTGGCAACAGCTTGGTATAGTCCAGGGCGCCTCAGAGGGTTTGACACTGGGTCAGTCGATATAAGACAGACAGGTATTTATCATCTTCATTCCTTGCACTGCGAAGGTCTACTTTTCACAGTTTAAGAAGCTTCCTCCTAAATAGATGTCAATAGGGGGCGCCAAAGTTTCTTCCACTTTAATTATTCGTGTCCACAGCTAAGAGTGTTTTTATCTAGCGGTTAAAAAGATTTCCCAATTCGAAAGAAATTAATGGGCTTGGGAAATGGCCTGTGCATGAGCAGGGAGTTTTATAGCCAATTCCTTTACCAACTGACCTTTCAACCAGGAGAAAACAGTTCTGAGAGTCAGATGCCATAGCCTGTGCAAAGGGACACGGACACAGCGAACTTTAATAATGTATATACAGTAACTCGTGCTATGAAGGTCCGGTTTCCTTCAGGTCAGAAGCTTTTGATTTGGAGAGGGTCCATAGGCTTTGTTGTTCTTTGCCGCACTTGCGTTTTATGAATTCCACAGTAAGCAACAAAGCATTTGATCATAGCATTAATTAAACTTAACGCTCTTTTCAGGAGTCGCACATGAAGCTCCTGAGCTAGCACCATGCTATAGGCTGCGTCCATGCAGTTTAACGGAGAGAAAACGTTTTATGTGTAACTGCTGCATAAATGTGTAGGTATTAACTTGGTGCATAGGATGACAGCTCTTCGCTCAACACAGCAACGTACCGTCACGTTAAGCTTAGCGGCTCTGTCACATCGCGCACAGTCTGAATTCTTGTTAGGCTAAATATCTGCAGTTGAGGCATTAAGCGGCCTGTCCTCCTACATTTTAATAGTTTTAGGTTGCCAGCTCTGCATAGTTCGAGTCGAAGGTCTGTCCTGGTCAAAGTGTAGCTACTGTGTGTGTTGGTGACAATTCTCTAGAATCGCGGTCACCGCAAGTATCCCAGTCAGATGGGTTTAGTATTAACCCTGTCATCAGATCCAAGCAGCAAGGTCCTTATCCTCAGTTGTTTCAGTGGAGTATATCCAGTTGTTCCTTCTGTAAAATGCGATTGCTTAGTATTGTTTAGTAATAGTATTCAAAGGTCATACAGAGCGAGTATCTTAACACAGCGTGAATAACGGCGTGTAAGAGAAAACAGAGTAATGTAGCCTCTCCTGCGAACGGCGACTGCTGGCACAGATGTGTGAAATGTCAGGGAAAAGCACGTGGCGAAGGAAAACTATAGGCCGCTATAAATAACCCGGCCCTACAGCTACGCTGCGCACACATCTGCTTCACCTTCTGGTTATGTTAGCACCCCTCCGTCGACGGTAAATCTGAGCTCAGTCTAATTAACGCCAGGAACAACGTGCGAGATTCTGTCAGGCGCTTTATTTTTAGCAAACGTTCGCCAGAAACGGAGAAATGCACAGAGACTGGCTGGAGCGCGCGCCTCCTGTTTGCAGCTGCAGTTTAGCAGATGGTAAACATCCAACAGCTATACTCCTCTCAATGGCATCTGAATGGCACGTTACAACATTTGAAAGATAATTCTAACCATTCATCATGACCCTCAAAGAACTTTTTTGCAAGCGATTCCCTTCGAATTATCATAAATGCTATTTTTTTTTTTTATCTTCATTTTATGTTTAGGCTGTACTTTTCAGCTAATGTGACGGTTAGGCATCTTAGGTTACTGAACGTTAGCTATTTAGTTTTCTAGCGAAGGTTACATCACATTTCCCGGAATTTTGTGTTAACGTTGCCAGGGCTTTAAGGGGACTCTGTCAAATTCACAGAAAATTACGTTTAACAAAAGTTACTGGTACATAAATTTCGTATAGGCGCTATAGCTAATCAGGTAGCGTGGCCGAGCGGTCTAAGGCGCTGGATTAAGGCTCCAGTCTCTTCGGGGGCGTGGGTTCGAATCCCACCGCTGCCAGCAATGTTTTTCTTACTCCCCCCTATTTTTTGTGGAAACAATGTTGTGGGAAGAGTTAGCAAGTCGAATTCCATTTTCCGGAATTCTAATATTTAAACGTGTAGGGGAACGATCTTTTAAATACGTAGGTTAAGTGGCTACTGTCTCGGTAGCTACCTTTATAGACCTAGACAAGTAAGGAGAACAATACGTAAAAATACACCATTATAAACAGACTAGCCAACATCAACAAGACTAATTACACGATACCTCAATGTACATCTTGAGTGGATTGTCTTTTATTGGGGCCACTCTATTCAAAATTCGTCAAATTGAATATATATAAGATATCAAACGGTGTGTTTATTATATCAGAAACATATAACTGACTCATATTAAATATATCATGCTCAGGCCCTTCTATCCTTACCACGTGATTATGGGTGTGAGAACATGATATGCCTACATCCATTTTTAAACCTTATTCCTAACATGGTATATATAGGCGATATTATATTCCATTACATGGTCCTTTTAGTTTGACAGTATTATATTTCCTCTGTTGCCGTTTTGGTGAGTCTCAGTTGAGTTCCTCTTACAGTGCTACATTAGTGTTGGGACACTTACGGAATTCCTGAGAATGTTTATGGTGTTTATTCACAGAGAATGCATTTGTTTCTATCAGTCAAACGCATCATCACATGTAGTCAAATTTATAGTCATCGCCATAACAACCTCGTTCCCGGTGGAGATCTGCTCCATGCACTGATCCGGGATCAGCTATTCTAAACCCAATCCTCAGTGCAAACGGTGTAAGAACATCTGAGCAGATCCAGGGTCAGCCCTTGACGACAGGTGTCCTTCGCTTTTCCAGCCCCTCCCGTTACCCCGACAATCGTGAATTTTCCCGGATGACGAGTGACGTCAACAAGCCCTTATTGTGGGCATCTATTTTTTATGTGTGCACACAGACTCGTGGAAGACTACCTGTAAGCCTACATCCTTAGTCCAGGAATAGTGTAAAAGAACCGTCGCTATCTACATGCGTTGATCATTTAAAAAGCGAAAACGCATATTCCTTCTCTAGTAGGCTAATCAGTAAACCACTCCCTCCTGGCTTGCCAGCTATTTAGAATCAACAGAGGACAGTCAGCGGCTGGGGAAATTGACGGTTAAGACAACACACTTCAGCCATTTACACGTACCTAGCTATTGAAGTCGGATTTGTACTAATAACACAAAATAAGAAATGTGAGTACAGTCCTGTGCCTAACTGTGTGTGGTATTGAATGTGCCCAAGTTTGCATGTTATTGTTAAGAAGCAATACGTCTGCTGTAATATGAAGTTAGCAAGTGAACTCGGCGCTAATTTACTGAAATCGGAGAGCAAAACGCACAGTCCACGGTTTGCGGGTTTTTTTCCTCTCAAAATAATTGGGAAATGAAAACCGAAGCAAATGGTACTGGTGAGTTTCAGTATTGGGGTGCTGGAATAAGCTGTACTTCTGTTTAGCAACAGCGTGCTACTCATTTCAAGTTTGGAGAATTGAGACGTGCAACAGATGAACACGTCCGCCATTAATTTTATCTTGTGTAGCATATTATTGAAAAATACACTTGTCACGTTCAATGCGAAAACGAAATTGTGTTCAGAATAAAATTCAAAGAGATGAGCGATTTCGCCAGTCCACGATTTGGTGCGTGTTTCATCAGTCGCGCTCTTCTACCTACAATGACACGGTTGCCAGTGTGATTGTAATTTAAATTGACATTATTGTTTGATTTATCAAAATATCTTCGTTCATATGCGATAATTTTTGCCGATTATAAAGAATATGACACGGCAAACTTTGATTTCACGCCGTGTAGATGTTGAGTCTGTCACGTATCTTTGTGGCATCTGTAATTTCTTTGTTGCTTTTCTGTGACCTAGTAGAGCTAATCATAGAAATTTGCGTATATAGCCTATTTACATGTATATATGAGGATGTAGAACTGAAATGTAGCAAGTTGGAGTATAGCTAAGTATGAGCTCTGTGGCGCCGATTTGCAAAACGCACGCACTTTACCGGATTAGACTGGTCTGGTCTTTCAATGGGTTGCCCTTTATGTTTAGCGAGATAATATTCGCCATATGCATCATTTTCTAAACAAGGCCAGAGTCTGGCTCTATATCCAAGCGCTGTCAAACAGAATTTCCCATTTAAAGGTCTGCAGTTTCTTTCAGATCATCTCCTGTTCTGTTGGGTGTTGGTTTCACTAGCGTATCATTCCTTTCACGTTTAGCCTGTGTTTTGGTTATGGTTAATGTGGTTATTTTAACGGCTCGTCGCGGAATTCCACATGTGGAGATTCACTGCCGTGCACTGAAGGAGGTGTGCAACTGAGCACGGATATTAGGTCGGGATGTAATTCGGCTGTATGGTGTGCATTCACCAGTTACACTCACACACATACAACAGTACCAACAGCTACACAATGGTGCTTTCACCGGGGATTTCCGAATGTGTGTGTGTGTACGTGTGTTTGTGTTTGTATGTGTCTGAGAAAGAGATGGAACAGTTTGGTTATCAACATTATTAGGGCCTACTTTCCATATTAATTTGGGATACAGACATTTACAAGCAGGTTCTGTAGTTTTTACTGTTTTTTTACTGTACAGAATTTCTTAGATTTTTTAAAATTTGTCTGTGGTTACACTATATTAGTTATCCTGCGAAAAGTTGTCTGCTGGATGACATCTCATTATTATGTACTATGCATGCATGCCCATAATGCCCATGTCAGCTATGCTTCCATCTATTCACATATATTAAATACATAGAAGATGATATTTATTCATAACACATTTCATTAAAACCTATGCAAACTAATGAACATATTCATGATGAATATAAACCATGTTAAAAAAATTGACAATTAATGGCTGAATCAGACTTTCTTCTCCTGTGTGAACTAGCTGTGAAGCAACATTCAGTCTAGTTGTACTTTTTGGAGTCAATCTTCATCAGAAGTTAGCAGGGAGGTCATAATATTGACACTGTCAGTTTGCTGCTCAGGTCTGAATGACTGGTCATTGTGCTGGAGAGACAGGATTCCTTTCCATTCCCTGTGTGTGTGTGTGTGTGTGTGTGTGTGTGTGTGTGTGTGTGTGTGTTTGGTCTGGGCAGTAACAGGTGACTTGCACACAGCAAGTATGATGTGTTTCAGCTGCGAATCTCCATGTAATGAATGTGTTAAAAAACTGAAAAACAGAGAAAAACCCCAGGTATCACTACCTTCTTTGGACCATATTTAGCCATATAATAACATGAAAAGAAGTTAATTTGATCTGGAAACAGCTGTTTCTAACTTTCATCTGACCACTATGTCTAATCTGAGTGCACATGGAAAATATGCAATGTTTTTCCAACAAACACATAAGTAGCACAATTTGGATACAGTAAGTTCTTCAAAGCACTGTAGAAGCCGGTGGTTATGTGTAGGGAAGCATATATGCTCATATGCTGATGGGTGCAAATAATCTTTGCACATTATTTTGCATGCAGACTAATTATCGTTGTTATTCTTAAGCAGTGATTCTTCTCTTGGTGATGGTGGTATTGTTCTTTTGAAGGTGGAGTCCTGTTCATTATAGCCCTTGTATCTTCCATAATCATCTGGGGATGCAGGAATACGGTGTGGAAAGCAGGGATGGGGTATCCTAGCTGTGCTCCTGGCTGAACTGCTGAACAGGAGCAGGAAATTACACATTTGGGAAGTGAATGTCATAAAACCTTTGTAACTGTGATCATAAAAGATGACACCTGAATCATGCCTGAATTAATTTATTTAATTATTTGTTTTTTCTCTGGCTTCCCTGAGGTAATTTTGGTTTGGAGGAAGGAAGTTTAACTCCCAGAAACAAGACGCTAACTGGCTACAAAGACACTTCCTTTGGGTTTGATTAATAACACTGCTGTCATTCATCTCTGTGAGATTAGGACTGTAACATATGAAGAGAGTGACTGCTTCTCCCAATGCTGCTGTTTGTAGCAAATTAAAAAAGTTTTTCCTGGATGAGTGATAGGTCTGTTCTGTGATTGACAGGTCTGGCCCAGCCCCCGCTGCTGCTGCGCCCCCTGCTGGAGAGGGTGACGCCCCTGCCGCACCCCAGCCCCCCCCCAACCTCACCAGCAACCGCCGCCTGCAGCAGACACAGGCCCAGGTGGATGAGGTCAGTGTCTCACTTGCTGCTGGGGGGGTCAAAAATCCTACTCAGAAGTGGCAGAACCTCAAAAAACTCTACAGGCAGAGAGAATCAGAAATGAGAAAAAATGGTCCAACTGGTTCTTTTTTCTTTTATAGTGTGCTTTTGCTCCTGTCTAAACAAGGGTAAACAATGAGTAAATATGGATGGAACTGTATGTACATACATAAACACATACATATAAATAAGTGTATACATACATAAACTTGCATACATTCCATGGGGAAAAGTTGCATTGAAAAAGAATTTATGAACAACAGTGAACTATTTCCAACAATTAACCTCCGTATGCATGTTCCAAAAGGAGGTACCATAGTGAATATTTGCTGCTAGGCAGTATAATAGTAAAAGTAATTAAACAGTTTAAAAATATTTGTAAGCTCCCAGTTCCTGAAGTACAGAGTACTCAGTGTGAGCTGCAGGTGGGGCAGTGGGTCCTTCTCCCAGTGTAATTGACATTTTCTCTCCATCTGTCATCTTTTTTAAAACGGGGGAGCGCGGTTGTGATATTTTTAATGAATACCTCTGTCGTTCCACAGTGATCACAGAGGCTGTCCTCCCTGACTGGCTGTGTGTGTCCATATTGTCCTTTTGAATGGCCAGGCTGTGATCACTCAGACAATGTATTTTATGGATCTGCCTCTGCTTTGCAGTTTTTTTTTACTGTCATCAGATACTCAGACAGGGTACACAATAATGTGTTTTTAGTGTTTTATAACAGTCAATATTTTTGTGTTCAGTGTGTCTATCCCAGTGTTCTAGATACAGAAATGACTGAGGTACAGAAATGACTGTTTGAGGTGTTTTATAAGTTGCTTTTCTAACTTAAGTAGTTTTTGCAGTGCTGCCCTAAAGCTGATGCTGGCAGTGCAGTGAGTCCATCATAAAGCATCATTACAGGGCTTTCTGATGGAGAGATTTTTGATCACTGTGTTTCAAACGAGCCCAGAACTTTAGTGCTCTTCTTTGTATGCTAACCAAACAAAGCTCAGAAGGTCTTAGGAGCATTGTTTGGGGGTTTTACCTTTGTAACTTTTGAAATGTTTTCATCTCTCCCTCCTGTTCTCCCAGGTTGTGGACATCATGCGCGTGAACGTGGATAAGGTTCTGGAGCGGGATCAGAAGCTGTCGGAGCTGGACGACCGGGCCGACGCCCTGCAGGCGGGGGCCTCCCAGTTTGAGACCAGTGCCGCCAAGCTCAAGCGCAAGTACTGGTGGAAGAACCTTAAGGTACGAGCTGCCACGTTCACCCTCGTCAGTGGAAGTAGAGATGGCCAATCAGATCGTAGCCAGGGAGGCACAAATGGCCAATCATGTTGCAGTCATACAAGGAGAAATGTCACATTATATCATATCAGTGCAAAGCCAGGAGGATGTGAACTGGTTTCTAAAGCAGCTTCCTTCACATTGCATACGTACTAAGGTTTCATCAAAACCATTTCACAAGGTAATGCCAGTATTTATGTATTCATTTGTTTATGTAATAGATATATAAACAGTGTAAAGAATCACTCGAAATATTCACACATGTAGATCGATGAGTGTACTGACACAGTCTTTCAAATGAAGCTGGTATGTCAGCTATGAAGCAATTAAAGGTGGAATGTCAAATTCACAGCAGTGTCCTGACAGAGTACTGCCTCATTCTACCCTCAGTGCCAGAATTCTCTCTTCATAGGTTGCGTAGCCATTGTTATAAACACGGACAAATGTTCAAGCAGACAGTTTTCAGAATAAAACGCATCGGCTGGGTTGTAGCTTTGCAGGTGCACAGGGCGGCACTTTTGACTGGTACTGTACTCATTGTTATATAAATGCTTCTGTCAAAATCAGCACCAGCTGCAGAAATGATGTTGGAATATCTGTCATTTTTAATGTTGTGATTTGGCTCAATTTTATTTTCCCCTTCTGAAAAAAGGCTACTCTTATGCAAGCTGTAAAAAGTAAAATATGAGAAAATATGAGTGAAATGTATCTCTTGGCGTAAAAAAAGTCAACAGCAGCATTTGGCTGAGGTGCAGTCACAGACAGAGAGGCGGGGAGAGACAGTCATGTGCATCAGACAGGATGGGGCTTTGTGGGGGTGACCACTTAGCAAGCACAGATACATTAGAGATGGTGCAGTAATCTCTCTCTCTGTCCGTCTCTCTCAGATGATGATCATTCTGGGGGTGATATGCGCCATCATCCTCATCATCATCATCGGTAAGGAAAGTTTCTCCTTCGCTTAACCACTATAACAACAAGCTACTGTAGTCGTTTTTGTAATATTGCGACTCAGGTGAATTTTACAACTCCTGATGTTAAAAACAGATCTAATCAACACCTCTGTCACCTCCCATCTCTCCCTCTCTCTCTCTCACTCTCTCTCTCTCTCTCTCTCTCTCTCTCTCTCTCTTTGTCCTTCCTCTTGTCTTTCTCTCTCTGCAGTCTACTTCAGTTCCTAAAAGATCCTTCCCTCGGCTGTCTACACTGAAGACTGCTCTATTCTCAACAACAGGGAATCCTGCAAGACAGAAACAGAGGGGAAGAGGGAATATCCCCAGCCTCTCACTGCCTCCTCCTCTCCTGTGGCTCCTCTCCAGGCTCTTTGTATATATATATATCCTTGCTTTTCTAATCTGTGATGGATATTATGACTCCCATTGATGTTGTCATTACCAAAAAAAAACAAAAACAAAAAATGCACATAGAGGAAGCAGTCTCATAGTGATTATGGTGAAATAGCAGACATAATGTTCTGTAATTTTATTCTGAAATGACGTCTTCGTAGGTTGTGTGAATGTGTGGGCAGGGGTGTGTTTGTGCCTTTTTAAATGTAATTATGTGTTTGCCTTTGACTTTTTTTTTTTTTTTTTTTTTACTTCTGCCTATTGACCAGCGTCTCCTTAATCTTTGCCTTCCTTGTGGGGATCGATGTTTGTCACTTTCCTCTGGGAATATCGATGTTTTTTCCCCTCTGCGTTTGCACACTGGACTTAAATGCGTGTCCTTAAACAGAGGTGTTTGCTTCTGACGATAACATCTTCACTCTTCCCATTCAGCCTGTAGCTTTGTGTTCTTCGCTGAATCACCCCAGCCATCTGAGGGAGGGTTTGATGCTCTCTTTCTCTTTCTCTCACCTTTTTTGTAAAGTTCTACAGTAGAAGCTGACAAATAGAAGTGTTTAGATTTATCTTCTATAGTTTAATGAAACATTCCTCAAAAGCAGAATAGCTTTAGGCTCTCTGTAAATGTAAATGATTTTTAAAGAATGAAATTTTGATAACTACAAAAATAGACCCCCCTTTTTTAATGTGAATACAATCATGGTCCCCAGCACAAGTCCCTGTACCAGATTCAAATTTTTGAGATCAACACTAGCACAGTCACGTAGAGGGTTTCTCTGCAATTGAGGCAGTAGTTTAGAATCCTCAAAGCTTTCAGAATGGGGAAGATAACAGTAATTAATAGGAAATCCTAAAAATTCAGGGTTGTGTATGTAAGTTGCTATTACATAACAAGCAGACATGAATATCTTCATTCAGATCAGACTAGAAATTTAAAGCAAATGAAAAGTAACAAAACAAACAAAAACTAATGGAATGATCAAGAAAAAAAAATACATCTTTGGAATGTTTTGGAGAACTTGTGTGAAGTTGTTCATTAGTAGTACTTATTGTTACTGCGATACCACAACAGCAGGAGTTTGGCCCCGCCAGAGCAGATAGCATCAGCTTCATCCAGGTCTGTTGCCGTCCAAAAGGAAAGCACATTTACACCATTTGACATAGTTGTGATAAATCTGCCTTAACATTTTAAAATGAGCTGACCAGAGACCTGCCACCAGAGTTTCCAAAAACCAGCTCCTCTTTGCTACCCAGCACAAACACTAGCATTATACTGATCGGGCATCATTTCCTCAGGGTACATCATAACCACAACATTCCGAAAAATACCAAATCAGTTGTGAGGGTGTGGGTATGACATTTTTTAGGTTGTTGGGTGGCTGACTGAGGTGAATAAAATGTTAGAAATTAAATCCAAACTGCCTAAATATACATTAAAATACTCTTCTGTCAGAGGGGCTGCACAAGCTGCCTGGTTGTCCATTTTTCAGCAGCAGTGGAAGGGATCCATTTTGCCTGTTAAACTCAGGGATGATTAGATCCCCTCAGAGAGCAAGTCTGGCCATTTAGCCAGGGCAGCAGGGAACCCTCTACCCTGTGATGAGCATGTTTTAACTGAAGGAAAGTACCTCCTCCTGCACAGTAACCCCATCAGTGCCCTCTGGCGTTGGTTTTAAGCTGGTTCTGTGTTTTTTTTTTTTTCCACGACATCACACAGGTCCAGCCTGAGAAAGACTTAAACTACTGCCAGCCCAGAACCTGTCTCTCCGTCCATCTGTCTCTCTGTCTTTGGAGATTACACTGCCATGCACACGGACAGAAACATGCCCACTGTGTCACTCTTAAACTGTCGCTGTTCTTTGGCCTTTTTTTGAATAGAGCACAGTGTAGTTGGAGTCCTTCCTGTCCCTCCACAAGCACCTGTATGTCCTGTTCCCTCACCGTGACGAGGGCACCTGCCTGCAAAGGTGAAGACAGCTCCAGCACTGGAGACCTGCATGGTCCCGTCCCCTCCAGCTCCTCATCTGTAAATTGGGCGGGGTAGGGGTGGGAATTACTCTGGAGTTGTGAGTGCTAGTGATTGACAGGAAGTTGGAGGCCCTGTAGGCTGTCTGGCCTCAGGTCCTGGAGCTGTCTGCTTCGGTTGTCCAGTGATCACTGATGCGGCATTTAACTGGCTAATTCCCCCACCGCTAATCAAAACTGCGGATCTGTAGTGCTTTAAATGAGTTCTATCCATGTGACAAAGAACAGAGAGCAAAAAAAAAAACATAGAAATCAAAGAGTAAATGTTAGGGGTTTTTGTGTTATCTGCAGCTGAACATGAACATGACTCCAGCTGCCTTCTTCGCTGGAGTGCTGTAGTTTTGTGTTGTAGGGCAAAGGGTCCACTTTAACCTCTGTTTCAGGAAAAAGAAAGGCTTGATGTCGATCAGTGAAATTAAACACTAAAATGATGTTGATGTTTCAAAGCTAAATACAGATATGACACATGCTTGTTGGTAAAATGACACCGCTCTACCCTGGAACTTCTGTGTTTGTTTCTGTGATATGTGAAACCCAACTAAATGATAAGAGTTGCCTATATTAATCTTGATCTTGAAAGCTGTTTAAAAAAAATAAACAAAATTGTCCTCAACAAATGTCATTGTCTGCTGTGTGTTCTTTATCAGAGGAAGCATGCAGTCTGTATTAGTTCTATAGCAAAGAAATATGTATAATAATATACGAATAGTAAAGATTTTTCATTCTTGTTGCCCTTCATGTAATGCTTTTTTTTGGAAGTGCACATTGGTACATAAGGCCTGTCCCACAGTGCAAGCCTCTGCAGGAACCATGAGGGAAGAGGAACGCAGTCCCTGCCCTCCCATGGCACTGTCTGCCCACGTGCCCACACCTGTGTCATGTCAGCATTTGACTGCGGTAATGCCATGCTGTTTGGCTGTCCAGCTGCCTCATAAAACACCCTGCAATGGGTGTGAAACGCTGCAGCTATAATTCTTCCAAAAAAGCGATCATGTTACTATCTTCCCAAACAGTACAGCGCTTACTCTAAGGTATTGCTCTTAACATATGAAGCTCTGCATCGACTGTCTCCCTCTTACGTAAAAGAGTGAATATCTCCTTGTAACCCTACAGGACTGCTTTGGTCACAATGATCTGGTTACCCCATAGTCCCAAAAATAACTAAAATTAAAACAGGGATCAGGGCCTTGTCCTATAGAGCCCCACAGTCATGGAATAACCAGCCTGTTTGTGTTTGAGAATCAGCTACTGTTTCACTCTTTAAATCCAGATTAAATCCCTGTTTGTTTAATCTATTCTACAGCCCTTAGAATGTACATCTACATTTACATTTAGTCATTTAGCAGATGCTCTTGTCCAGATCAACATGCAAAAGTGCCTGATAGCACAGGTTATTGCACAACATGTCATTGTCCGTTAATAGTAGGTGCAAGAGGAAGTTTGATGATACAGCATGAATGTGCTGGATGAACCAAGGTGCAGTTTGAACACATGCATTTTCAGTCCACGGCAGAAGATGGTCACTGCATGATTTGGCAGTTCTGACTGTTGTGGGGAGCTCATTCCACCACTGAAGCATCAGAGTGGAGAATAGACACGACTGATAAGACTAACCCTTTCAGAGAGGGATGGAAAGGTGACCAGAGGTTGCAGAGTGGCGTGATCTGGCAGGATTGAACGGATTGATAATGGATCGAAGGAAAGAAGGTGCAGTTCCTCTTGCTGTTCCATCCACTATAGAACCAGAAATTTGTATTTTATGCTGTGGACAACTGGTAACCAGTAGAGGGAGATGTGGAGAGGCGTGACAGACGTTTCACTGATTATAGGCAGGACAGAGCAGCAGCATTCTGCCTGCAAAACAATAAGGTTGTGATAGATAATAAGAGTTAATTGATTGGTTGAAACCGATAGGGATAAAGAGTCTTGTATCAGCCCCACCTTGTTGCTGTGTCATGCATCTCTGTTGGGTGTGTCTTTGGCAGTGGGGGTGCACAGTGGATATTGGGATTTGCTAATGGTCGCAATTAATTAATTAACGGATGTCATGACTTTACATGTTTTAGTTGTCTTTGATTGGCAATGAATTCAGAAGCTTTACTGATTCTTAAATTTTGGTATATTAATAGTTTATTCAAAAATAATCTTAATTAAGTATCAAGAATATTTATGGTCTTGACATAAAATTCAAGAAATCACTCTATATTGCTACTCAACTGATCTTGCCCTTACCAAACTAATCCGGAATACAGTTACCAAATTGCCAATTTGGCGACACTACTCCTCAGTAGTGCGCCTGCGTGGCATCTCCACTCCGCCCGGCACGTGCGTTTCACAGGTGGGCGGGGAAAAAGAAAACGTCACTGACGTCATCGCGTCCGTCATCCGAAGCACGCGGAACTGTGCGTTCGAAGGCTCCCTGCTGTCGTAATGACCCCAGAAACTGTGCTTAGCGAAAAGTGCGAAGTCATCAAAGAGAGAAGAGTTTTGGCGTTAAAGATTAATGTGATATCTTTATTTAACGTCATTTTACTATAAACAAAGCAGAAACTATATTTAAGTAAATATTTCATGACAGATTTATTGGTTAGCGGCATAAAGGAAACAACGAAAAACTCCTTATTGCTAAGCAAATTGTAATGATCAAAATAGACTGTTCTTCATCGGAAACAAGAGAAGGTGGTTTTATGTATTGAAATAATATCTGTAATAACTTCCTCATGTGCGCGTATATTTGGGGTAGCGCGGTGGAAACGCAGAGCGATCCTTCCCGGCCACAAAGTACACAAACAACCACGTGACCGCCGGGACCCGTGCCACAAGCGCCACCCTCTCCGCCAATCAGCTGACGAATCTGCCCGGGTGGGCGGGGTCGCGGTGTGTAAACAGCCAATAGGATGCTGTGGAAAGGAAGCACAGACACGTGTATCTGTGCGTGTGTGCGGGCGAGGGGAGGGGAGCGGAGGCGAGCGGTGCACCCGCCGCACAAAGCACCCGCAGCGCCCAGTGCCGGCAGCTAACCAGCGCGTTCCTGCCAGCCAGCACCCCGCTTTCCCCTCTATCAATGGACTGTTGAAGGCAGAAACATGCCACTGCACGTTATAGTATCGAACCCGATTCGTTGAACTTAACCTGAGGAAAAGGTAAGGTTCGCAAACTAACCTTAGCTCGCAGGATGGCTAAGCAAGCTGTCTAACCAGCTAAGGGAGTGGTAGCTAGTTAGCCTGCTAGCCAGCTAGCTGGGTATTCGTGCAGAAGTGCAGTGCAAAGACGTTTATAAAACTGACAGGCGATAAAGCCGCCCTGTTCGTATGATTCGTTCTTTTTACCAATTTGGTCAGTTTTATTAAAGTTTACTATTAAACGCATGTA
Organism: Megalops atlanticus; assembly: GCA_019176425.1. Taxonomy (NCBI): domain Eukaryota; kingdom Metazoa; phylum Chordata; class Actinopteri; order Elopiformes; family Megalopidae; genus Megalops; species Megalops atlanticus. The sequence continues at coordinate 33,481,507 of CM032888.1, forward strand.
TGGATATGGCTGGCCCGTAATCGACTCCGTCCCAGCTGTGCACTCCATTGCTGGCACCTAGCTGGCTATAACTGTCTTGACAAGCTGTAAAGTAAAGTTAGAAGGGAGCCGGCTGGCCAAAATGCGTCGGCCTGTGGCAGCGTGTGGTGATGTAATAATTTCGGCTGTGCGGTTCACGCAGCTTCCGTAGATTTGGGTGGGTGGTTGGGTAATCGTGCTGGATAAGCATGGATTTCTCACGTAACGTTATGCCTCAGGTTTGGCACTTATTTTATTCATTTATTTAGCAGTGGACCCTTCCGTGATTAAATCCGTCCACAACATGCATCGTGGAAAACACACACACACATCCAGTTACAATAATAATAATATTATGTATGACATATGTGACATACTCAATACATTACATGCGTTCGGCTCGAACTGACCACGCGTGGATGCTCGTGTCTCGTCAACAAACATTTTCATATGCGTCACGGTTGGTGTCATAACCATGCACATGTGGTAAACGTCGGTCAGTGTGGTTCTGCACTGTGGTTACACGGTGAGACTGTAAGCGCTACAGCGCAGAGAATAACAACTTTGCAAAATTACCAACACGAAGTTTCATTTTTGATGCTTGTCACGTAAGAGTGTAACGCCATTCTGTCTGAAATCGATCGATGTTCGACATTTGCTGGCCTGTCCAGGTCTAACCTGAATGGCAGAGGCGATTGTCATTCACACCAGTTTGTTTTATTTTCAGGACTTTGACACTGACATTACATAGAAGCCATAGCGACTTGAAGCCTTGAGGTTGTGTAGAATTCTGTTTGCTGCCAGTCCCCACAACCGTGCTCCGTGAACACGAGTGAGAAATAATGTCATAATTTTGTATTTATACTCAAGTATGTTGTGAACTAATGTAAATATTTCAGTCACATATGATTTTCTTTTAGCACATAAATTCACACTGCCTGCAAAACTGGCGTGATTTTCAAAATACAAACAACTGATAACCTGTACCAATTTTGAGGAAAGTAAACAAAGCGCGTCTCTTAAGCAATCCGGCGGCTTTTCTAGGTCACTTTTGTTTCCCTAATACTGTGCTGTGCTACGAAACCTCCACAAGAGGGAGCAGAATAAATTAATATGTTCGGTTTGACGAGTGAATTCAAAAGGGGCTCAGATATCCAACATGAAATGCTTTTTAATGGCGCAAATTAGCGATCGTCTTCCATGTTATTTTGGCAGAGTGACGGTTAATGGAGCAGTCAGTTCTCCTCGTTTGGTGTGCTCTGCTGTGCATCTCCCCCACACCCTCGTGACACAGTGTGGTGTGTGGCAGATAGCGGCGCCAAGAGGTGCAGTATAAGCTTCTGCAGCTGAGAGTAATATAATGCAAATTCCTGGACAGGAAACTGGTGCAAAAAGGATGGCAGCACACAAAGTATGCACGCTTTGTGTAGCACTGCGGGCTTCAAAAATGCCTGTGACAGGAACATGAAACCTGATAAGATGTCCTTTCAAGTCTTAATTGTAAATTTGTGACACGTCAGATGAGTGCTGTTCTTTTAACTAAGGAGTTTTCTCTCTGCAAACCCAGTGGTAATGTAAAATAAAAGGAAATATTTCTCAGCTTACTGAGTGGAATTTTGTAGCCAGACTGATCCAAATATTATTGCTGGCTTCCTGTATTGTTTTCTGAAAGTTTCCACTGCAAAAGCTGTCTTATTACAAGACCAATGAATGAATAAAAAAACAATTATTTGTGAAAGTAACTACCACCCTAGCATTTCTGTGCACATGGATGGTGTTTTGCATTTTGAAATTTCCTGATGATTGAGAGCAAACTTGAACAGCTGCATTTTTCCAAGGAGGTTTTTAGAGCATTTTTCTCTACAGCAGTGAAGCAAACTTCCTTGCTGCCCTTTTTACTGAAAACAACCAGCAGCACTGTAGGTTTATTTCAGAAAGAGGGTTTGCATTAGCAGCAGTATAACAGAGCAGCTTAATGCAAACTGGTGTTTGCTGTTTTTACAGCAGCCCCAGAAAGGGCCCAGCTGTGTCCCGTTAACCCAGAGCCAGGCGGGTGACGTACCAGCCCTCCGGCAAAGCTGGCCTGTTGGCTGGATTGTGTCAGTTAACAGTGGCTGCTTTGCAAGATGCAGTCAAATGCTTTGAAAGCAGTGGCCAGTGAGCTGGTTGTGTTCTGTGTCCTTCTGTTCTGTGTCCATCCTCTTTTCTTACACAGTTTGCTTCAGTCTCTACGGACGGTTAGAGCTTTCAGATGTTTGTACTTGCTTTGGCTTGCCAATTTTGTGAAATGCACGCATGACCTCATGCACTCTGTGATTGGTTTAATGCAAAACCTCCATCTAAACTGCATTAACTGCGCGTCACAGTGGGCCTGGATGGCTGAATGCTTCAGAGTAGCTGCTACGCTAGTTCCTTCTCTGCTCCTTCTCTGTCCTCGCGTGTTTGCTCAGGAGCTGCTGATCCACAGAGGTCAGACGCATGATGCACACTGCAGTCTGTCTCGTCGGTGCTGTTGCTGTGGCTCTGCAGAAGCGTTCGGGGCTGCAGGGGTTTCCCCGGCCCCGTTTCTCAGCTTGTTTTCGTGCGGATTCTGTCCCCGCCGTGAAGCGGCCGGGTAAACATGGTGCAGAGCACGCACCGGGGACGCAAGTCAAACAGACGCCGAGAGACGCCGCAGAGCTGCTCGGGGAAAAACAGGAAGGATGGGCAGGGGGTGGGGGCGGTCCGGGGGGGGGGGTAATGGGCTCAGCCCTTGGCTGGAGAAGTGTGTGCAGGTGTGCAGTGAGGCTCAGTGTGGGGGGGGATGGGAGCTGCCTCACAGGATGCTAAGAATGGAGTGCAGTCCTGTGACAGGACATTAGTGACGTGTGTGTGTGTGGGTGCAGGGAACGGAGTACTGGGGTGGGGTACAGAGTAGTATATTTGGGGTGTGACAGCATAAAGACAGTGGGGTACGGTGCGGCAGTGGGGTACGGTGCAGCGATGGGGGCATCTGGACAACAATCTGAATTACATGTCCCTCTGTTATGAGGGGTATCTGTCTTGTGAACTAAAGAACACCAGAATGTCAGACAGGAAGTTGGGTGACCCTGGGTGTGTGATATCACACTCTTCTGTGGCGAACATACGACATTCTGTGAGTGTCTGTGATGAGACCGGTTTGCAGTGCATCAGTGTTGTGTTGGACAGGAGCTTCAGACTGCCAGAACAGAGCATGATGGGTAATATGGAGCCTGGCGCGATGCTCAGTGGGAGGAATTCTACTAACAAAGACTCCCATTTGCAGGGCTGATAAACACATATTTTGGGACAGTGTGAGACGACTAAAACAAGCGTCTCCTACATGCGGGGTCAATGCAACACTGATTAAAGTTATCCTCACCCTCTGATTGGCTGGTATGTGTCCAGCGCAAAGCCACGTTTCTGTTTCAACTCAACACACCTTGCTTCCTGCCTCAGAGGTGACGTATGTGTTGGCAGCAGGTCGCTCAGTGCTATTTTACACATAACTTCCGATCTGACAGAGCGCATGAGAACCTGGCAGCCTGAGCTCCCCTGGGCTTATCGGGTGTACTGGGGCTCATTTGAAATGGCCATGTCAGTTAACATAAATGATTTTTAAAGGAGTGAATGAGCAGTTAACAAAGTTGGATTTGGTTTACATCGGCCGTGAGTCTTATTTGACTCCCAGCAGGCTTTTGGCAGGGAAGGAGGGAGTCAGAGATGGATAGAAGAGGAGGAGGGAGGGATGGAGAGAAGGGGAGGGAGGAGGGAGGCAGTACGAGGACATGAGGCAGTGGAAATCAGAGGTGCAGATGCTGCACAGACTTTACACTGTGTCACTGATCTCTATAGTAGGCTGATCAGCTGATAGAGCGCCCTCAGGGAATAAGGTAAGCCATCCGGATCATATAGAGGTCAGTGACTCTGCGGAATGTGTGCAGGACTGACACCCCCAACAGCGAACTGAATGTGGAGGGAAACCTGGGGAGGTTAGGCTGGGGGGGTTAGGACTGGGGGGTTAGGCTGGGGAGGTAAGGCTGGGGAGGTTAGGCTGGGGAGGTTAGACTGAGGAGGTTAGACTGGGGAGGTTAGGCTGGGGGGGTTAGGCTGAGGAAGTTAGGCTGGGGGATTAGGCTGAGGAAGTTAGGCTGGGGGGGTTAGACTGAGGTGGTTAGGCTGGGGGGGTTAGGCTGGGGGGGTAGCTGCATTCCATATCAGAATCCTCGCTGTGTTCTGAGACAGGAATTTCACCTGCAGGGTTTGTCAGTTCAAATCATGAGTGGGACAATGCCATTGTTTCTTTGAGCTGGACGCTTAACTTGAGCTGTATACACAGATAACATGTAAAAGTGCACATAAGACACCTGGACATGGCTGCGTAAATAAATGAGATTTATTACGCAATAATCTCTCTGAACTGCTGTTGTTGCTATGTGAGCAGAGAATCGGTCAGGAGCGAGACAGTCATATTGGCTGATGATGCAAAAGCGTGAGGTCATTCTTTCGCAAGATGCACGAAAGATTGGGATATTTAGAACTTTATTATTACATCGATGTCACTGCGTTTTTTGCATTGCCTTGGCGGCATTGCGAACCTTTAATTAAGACAGCGAAGTGGGCGCCCGTTCTCAAGTCTGCCTCGGTCATTAGCTACGGTGATGACGTGTCCTTTTAATTCCAGACGAGATATCCCCATAAATACATCCCCACCGAAAACAGAACTAAATCGCAGATTCCCAGTTTGTCGTCCCGCTCTTCCGCTTCAGGCCTATTAAAACCGTGGATTCTATTTTGGCATCTGTCGGAATTTGCAGGTTGTGATTATCTATGGGAACAGCCCCGGAAATAGCCCTTTGTCTCACTCTTAATGAAGGGAGTAACAGGCGCCTGCGAGCTGCCGTTCCCACGCCGTCATTATTCCCTGCGATATGTGAACTGAAAAATCTGTCTGGTTTCATAATGTCCGTGTTATGGGGTCTGTCTCCACTTCTGCCTTGAATGTAGTGGTCGGTTTCAGAAGGAGTATTGTCTGATAGTAAATCAGCAGCGGTAGGAAAGCTTGGGTCGGATTCTGCAATTCCCCTTCAAAAATGTGCTGAACATTCCCCATTCTGAAATCCACCTGTTAAATGGAAAATATTACGTGAGTGACGATCAACAGCAAAACATATTAAAAACACGTCGTTTGATACCCCCTATTGGTCGGCGGTTTCGGCCAATGAGCGCGCAGCTGAGCGCGGAGGAATCACAGCCGGGGACACGTGCTCCGTGTGTGTACACAGGAGCGCGAGGGGGCGCGTCCGCACGCCTTCCGGCCAATCAGAGCGCGCCTCGCGCTCGGCCCTTTATGCAGTGAGCCGAACGGGAAACACGGCGAGCGAGGAGCGGCTGCACGCGCCCAAACAAGGCTCGCGCTGTTTGCTAAGCGAGCACGCGGTCGTGCGTCGTGAGCCGCCGTCTTCGCAAACCCACGCGCAGCGGCTGTGCATCGCCTCGGCGTCTCTCTGCACCGGCAGGGATGCGATCTGTATTCGCGAAACGGATTCCTGAGTGTGCAACAGGGTCACAGACGTAGGGTTTGGCAGCGGTAAGAAGTCTCCCTGCTGCATTGATTTCTTTCGCTTGCATAATATTTAACTTACTCTGAATTGGAGTAGATTTCAAAGAAGTGTTCTATTATGAAACGTTAAATTACAAAACAAAAATGTACAAATTTAATCATTAAATGTCCTTTTTTGTCCAGGACTAGGCATTGTACATCACAGGTGTAATTGTTTCATTATTTAATTTACTGAATTTTTTTCTCATATGTGAAAATAACCGTTAGAACCACTAATTTCTGATACTGAGTGTAACACAGGCAGGAACTGTAACCAGATAAGCAGCAGCTGAGCTGAAGTTGCTCAGCCACACAGTGTGTTACTTTGTGTACGATGCTAGTAGGTTATAATGGGTCTTCTTATCCAGGAGGTCATGCATTGCTCACAGTTTAACATCTGGTGCAGGCAGGACCTGGTAGCATGATTAGCGAGCCTTTTATCGAGCCCGTACCTGTTGAGTGTGCGGTGCTGCAGTCTCCAGCCGCAGCAGTATCCACCCCTTTCGCGGCTCAGCGGAAGAGGGGCGGGAAGAGCCAAAGGTGTAGCGGGGGGACCTGTGGCATGCTAAAAATGGCCACACCCGTTTTTTTCCCATAATGCAGCCGGTACCTGAAACCCCTAATCGAAGGGGGCTGTGGAGAAGCGACGCAGGTGCTGCTGCAGGCTGAAGCAGGTTGAATGAAGGGACTGGAGTATAGTGAGCAGGATATATGGCACGTTGAGCTATTGGACATTTATGTCGTTGAACATGAGTAGAGTCCACATGTGCTGTCAGACTGTATTCCAGACATGTGCATGATTACGCTGTGAAGTGCAAACATGAGAAACTGAGACTGAGAGAGGGATGTGTCTGTGGGGTGAATTACAGCTGAAAGGAGAGCTGTGCAGAGCCGGATGTGAATGTGGGGGTGTGGTTGATCATGGGGGGGTGGGCATGAGTGTCTCCTGGCTCGCAGGGTTGTGGGGGCGTGGGAAGTGTGCATGGCTGCCCTCACCGTATGATCACGCAGCAGTAATATTAACATTTCCATCAGGCCCACGCGTTTCAGTGCCACTCTGTGCGCCTGAGCTCCGCCCCTCTCTCCCTGAGGACCGCTGCTCATACTGCGAGTCTCGGGAAAGTTTGGAAAGCAAAGTACAGTTTTTGAATAAACGCACCTTACCAACCTCAGTGATCCGGTACGTGGTTTGCATTGGTACTGTGACCAGTTGTATAGCTTTTGCAGTTGTCCCGTTAGTCGTATACCCTTTTATTATTATGTTTTTTTCCCTCTTTCTCACCCAGCAGTTTATGATTGGCAGTTGTGCTACATCAGACTTGATTTACCATGACAACCGCTGCACTGTTACAGAAATGCAGGGTAAGGCAATCGCTGTCTGCTGGTACATATACAGGCAAATGTGACTGTGTTTCCCACAGTGCACTGCGGTGAAGTAGGCGCTATTCAGAGGATGGGTGCTTCTCTGGGGACTTCATCAGAGCCCCTCGCAGGAGCCTGGTGACTGGCTAGCTGGGGGCAGCAGGGCTGTAAGGGAACCTGGCCAGTTTGTTCTGTCGCTGCAGCCTTCTGGTCATTTTAGGCACTCCTCCCCCCCCGAACCTTGCCAGTGCCTCGGCAGCTGGGAGACCCCTGTATCGCAGTTTTCCTGGTCTGCTCTGTCTCTCCTCAGAGCTTTGCAGACTTGAGAGGAATCCTCTCAAAACTTATAATGATGGGACATGGATTCAGAGGCACCTTGGTTTACCACATGAGTAATTATAAATGATTTCTTATATCTAATTTTAAAATCTTTGAAATCTAAATTCATTTTTAAGCCCAGGAAAACTGTCCATTTAGACACGCTTAAGCACAAAGCAAGCAGATGGCCCTCACACACTGGTCTGAGATGCTTACTACATTTCTACATCCAGCTGAAAACTTATCCTGGGGTTTGTCTGCCTTCGGGGAGGAGCCCTTACATAATCCTGGCAGACAGGGGGCAGTAGAGAGCGTGTGCTGTGCCCTCATGCTGAGGTCCAGAGAGATGACAGTGTCCGGCATATATTAGGCAACTTCAAACGTGGCTTTGGTTCATTAAAAGAATAGTCTGTGGGAGACCATGTGGAGAAAATAGGAGAGTGATCCTTGTTATATTTGGCCAGCTGCTGGCTAATTGGATCTGCCGACGTGTGTGAGAATAAGTAGAGAAGCGTGAGCACAGTGCCCCCTCCACACCGGGCTCCTCCCAAGAGCTGCTTAATCTTTCACACTGACCTTGAGTTCCCGTGGGCTTCTCTAAAAGTGATGATCTCTAAAAGTATGTGATTTATGAGTGTGTTTGTGTGTGAAAGTGATTGTTGTGTGTGTGTTGAGAACGTGAGTATTTGTGAATGGCCCTGTGCATCTGCAGGGTGGTCTGTGAATGTGTGTGAGAGTGCATGAGTGTGTGTGTAACACCCTAAAGAGGAAGGGAGGGAGGCAGAGCTCAGAACTGTGAGGGCATAATAATATTTGTGTTCTTCATCTGTGGGATAAAGTTTTCTCAGTTTAGGGTGTGAATTTATTTTAGCCAGATATCACAATCATTTTGCAACGCTTCATTTACATTGGCTTTACAGGAGGACAGTAATAAGTTGTCATGCAGACAGACAGACACAGATGACTGACAGACAGACAGACATGCGGACAGACAGACGTGAAAGGGGCACATGGGGACAGCCAGACAAAGATTACAGATAACTACAGGCCTGGGTCTAGACAAACACACACACACACACACACACACACACACTGTGCGAGGGTATGTTTAAGCCTTCTCTGAAGTGTGGGCTTCAGTGTGTGTGTGTCCTTTTGGCTTTGAACTGCAAAGGTTGCTGTCATTTGAAGTGGGGTATTTGTTTGAGTGCCCGGTAAAAACTGAGGTTATTTTTAGTCATGGCGGGGGCTTTTCTCGTCTAGTGTTGCTCTTTTTTTACTGTGATTGGGAGCTGGTAATGTCCTGCATCAGAGGACTGTGACCTCTGCTCCCTGAGGCAGCTGTGTTTAGCTGCGGTCGGGGTTGGGGCAGGAGGGTGCCTCCGGAGACGCTTCAGGCACAAACACGTTTGCTGATAGAAAAGTGGCTGTAAACCTGCAGGCCTTGAGCAGCTGAAGAGGCTGCCCCCGGAGCCCACCTCTGCTCCGGGGGCAGCTCCAGGTGTCTCTGGGAGAGGTGGAGTCCCAGCTTGGGCTGATGGCGGCGTGTGGAGTGACCGTGCCGTCTCGCACGACTCTCCCAGCGGGGGATCAGGGTGTCTGTGCCTCCCTACGGTGGAAGCCTGTACCCCCCAGCTGAAGCACAGCAACAGCACGCACCTGTGTGTGTGTGTGTGCGTGTGCGTGCGTGCGTTTGTGTGTGTGTGAGTGTGTGATTGTGTACAGTAGGTGGTGGTCTAGGCGCACAGTGCGTGAGTGGTGAGGGATGTGTTTGCTTAGCTCTGGGCTGAGTGGAGTGATCTCAGGTAGAGGTGAGCAGAGTGAAATCTGACACTTCTCTGATTCCTCCAGGTGGGATCAACACCCTGAAGGACAGACAGATGGACAGCACCACTACAGCACAAGGGAAGACGGACAGACTGACAGACATACAGCAGCTGAGACATATTTCACAAACTGTCCCCCTGTGATTCAGTGTTTTCTCACTGTGGACTGTATTATCTGACATTCCTTCCCCCTCAGTGTTCGGTGCTGTAATGATGCTTTGAAATGAAGAATGTATTTATTGTAGCTCATTTATCAAGGCCCTGAGAGTAACGATCCGTGTTTCCATCAAAAGCTGACGAGTGGACGGAGTTTTTGCCACTGGAGTGCCCTGAGTCGTAGAACACCTTTTTTAAAAGGAAATTTCAATGTGAAAAGACTGGGGAAAAAAACCATTTTCTGTTTGAGGAAACGGGCAAGAACCATGATGCCTTTGTCCTGTCTCAACATCGCCACTTAGTGCTGGAATAGGTACACTGTCTTCAGAAAATCAGTTGAGTGACCAATCTTTTTTTTTTATTATGAGTGATGATAATTCAGACCCCAGCAATGACCCGAGGAGTGGAGAGGGCGGGGCAGAGGAGGAGGAAGAGGCAGGGCAAGGGGCCTGTTCCCCAGGGTTACTTGCTGGGTCCTCCTCTTTGGAAGCCAATCGTGAAGGGGTCTCTCGGGGCGGGTCAGGGGCTCAGAGCTCCCCAGGGACCCGCGTGTGCCCAACTCTAACGACATGGATGCCCTGTCGAGTGGGAACGACTCTGGGGAGAGAGAGAGCGAGGGAGGGACGGAGAGAGAGAACGTGTCCAGGGGACGGCAGTCCACTCGCAGCTCTCACAGTTCCTGCAGTCAGAGCGGGAAAGACTCGGCCATGAACCTGGAGACAACGGAGAGCAACAAGAGGTGAGAGAGAGAGGGAGGGAAGGAGAGAGAGGGAGAGAGAGAGAGGGAGAGACGGAGGGAGGCAGGCAGAGAGAGGAGAGAGAGAGAGAGAGACAGAGAGGGAGATGGGGGGAGGAGGGTGAAAGTGCCTTATCATGAGCATCAGTTCAGAACAAGTGCTACAGCAGCCCACTGATGACCTGGAAGGGTTAGGGGGAGTGCTGTGATGGAGAGTGTGTGGGTGCAGAAGTTTAACCCCCCCCCCCCACGCAGCTCGAACCCGCACAGCCTGTCCCCCAGCAGCGCGGGGGCGTACAGCCTGCTGAGCGGCAGCTCGGAGCGGGACGCCCCCTCCAGCAGCGGCTGCAGCAGCGAGCAGTCGGCCCGGCTGCAGACCCACAAGCAGCTGCTGCAGGCCCTCAAGGAGCTGAAGATCCGGGTCCCGGCCGACCGCAAGGCCAGGGGAGGCTCCCGCACGCTCCACGCACTCAACTACGCACTCAACTGCGTCAAACAAGTGCGCGGTGAGCGGCACTGCGTGTGTGTCTGTGTTGCTGTGTGTGTGTGTGTGTGTGTGTGTGTGTGTGTGTGTGTGTGTGTGTGTGTGTGTGTGTGTGTAACATTGTGTGTGTGTAATGGTGTGTGTGTGTGTAATGGTGTGTGTGTGTGTAACGTTGTGTTTATGTGTAATGTGTGTGTGTATAACTGAGTGTAATGGTGTGTGTCTGTGTCTCACAGCTAATCAGGAGTACTACCACCAGTGGAGTGTAGAGAGTCACAGCTGCAGTCTGGACCTCTCCACCTTCACGGTCGAGGAGCTAGACAACATCACCTCTGAGTACACCCTCAAAAACACAGTGAGTACCCCCTCTCTCTCCTCTGAGCACACCCTCAAAAACACAGTGAGTACCCCCCTCTCTCTCCTCTGAGTACACCCTCAAAAACACAGTGAGTACCCCCCCTCTCTCTCCTCTGAGTACACCCTCAAAAACACAGTGAGTACCCCTGTCACCTCCGAGTACACCGTCAGAAACATGCCGTGTCTCTCGGTTGGAGGGAGGGATTCATATGTGATCAGAGTGGCTTGTTTACCAGAGGAAGCCCTGCAGGCTGGATGGAAGTATTGATGAGAAGCAGCCTGTCTCATTGACCCCTCTCTCTCTCTCTCTCTCTCTCTCTCAGGACACCTTCTCCATGGCCGTCTCCTTCCTGTCAGGGAAGGTGGTGTACATCTCGCCTCAGGGGTCCTCTCTGCTGCGCTGCAAGCCGGAGAGCCTCCAAGGGGCGCTGTTTTCGGAGCTGCTCGCCCCCCAGGACGTCAGCACCTTCTACAGCCACACAGTGCCCTGCCGCCTGCCCCCCTGGGCTGCCTGCATGGGCTCGGGTACGAGAGCCACAGTGCACACACACACACTCACGCACACACACTCACACGCGCACACACACACAGACACACACACACACACACACACACACACACACACAGCAACACAGACACACACACACACACACACACACACACACACACACACACACACACATACACAACCATGCACACACTCACACTGGCTCTTTGGCGTTGCGGTCAAAGCTGCAGTTTGCTACCCTGTAGACCAGGGTTCAAGTGGAGTGACTGCTCTCTCCCTTTGCTACATTTGGTGTAAGAGTGGGATGGCTGGCTGCGAGGCCATCGGAGGCATGCCTAGTGTGTGAGCCGTACGAGGGACCCCCAGGTGAGGTTGACCCCGGTGTGGGGGACCCCAGAGAAGCACGAGTGAGTGGGGCACCCTGGGATGGGAGAAGTACGGAAGTGCGCGAGGGACGCCTCTGTGTGTATGTTGTGAAGGGAGAGAGCAGTCACCCCAATCGGCCTCGAACCCTGGTCTACAGGGTACCAAACTGCAGCTTTGACCGCGTGTGGCGTTTACGCTACGCTGTCAGCATGAGCATCGCTGAAACTCGCTCTCCCGTGAGAACAGGCTAACAGCATGTTTGCAGGAACGGGTACAGGGATGTGCAGGGATAAGTCGTGTTGTGAGTGAACCCAGCATGGTTCTGTAAAGTGGACTGTTTGCTTTGTACGAGGGCTGGATGATATAGCCGTTGCAATACATCAAATAGCTATTTTTAGCGCAATAACAGCCATCCCCAGTATGTGGCGTTAGGTTTCTTCCCGTATTTTTTTCCCTTTAGTCATGCCTGATGCAGGAGCACACCTCCAGTTTTCCGAGGCCATGTGAAATGCTTCTGGGGGAAAAAAACGCCACTTGTATCTATTCAATGTTGATATCACAGCAACAGCACTATGCTGCTTCCATGTGGTGGATAGAAACACATGGCTACAAAGATAAAGATCGAAAACATATGCTATGTGTTTTTCAGGGCAAATAGGTAAGTTAACCAACATATAGATACAAGAGATATTCCTCTGCCCCGGAAGCATTTCACTGAACTTTGGAGGTGTGCTCCCGCATCAGGTACGACTAAAGGGAAAAAAATACAGAATGAAACCTAACGCCACAAACCGGGGATGGCTGTTATTGTGGTAAAAATAGCTATTCGATATATCGCGGCGGCTATATTGCCCAGCCCTACTTTGTACAGACTCAATATTTCACTGTTATTAATTCTGTCAAGTATTTTTAAATCATTGTATGTGGTTATTGCTTGTATCAGTTACTCTTGATGGAGTGCAGTGTATCTTGCAAAGAGTTAGAGAGCTCACCTCATTCCTACAGTGGCATTCCGAAAATGACGTC